>JAQQSU010009193.1:0-12756 GCA_028627135.1 Pseudochirops cupreus
GTGTGTGTGTGTGTGTGTGTGTGTGTGTGTGTGTGTGTGTGGAGAGAGAGAGAGAGAGACAGAGAGAGAGAGAGAATAGGTGTGAGTGGAATGTGAAGGAAAGATATCTAAAAAAATACAATTAAGTAGTGAGAGAAGAGAATTTACTGGGAGGACAGGGAGAGGGGAGGTAGAATGGGGTAAACTATCTCACATAAAAGAGACAAGAAAAAGCTTTTGCAATGCAGTGGGAAATGGAGGAGGTGTGTGTGTGGGGGTGAGTGGACCTTCACTCTTATTAGAATTGGCTCAAAGGCAGAATAACATACATTCTCAATTGGGTATAAAAATCTATCTCACGCTACAGAAAAGTAAGATGGGATGGTGATAAGAGAAGGGGGGCAGTTAGAAGGGAGGGCAGATTGAGAGAGGTGGTAATCAAAAGCAAAACAGTTTTGAGGGAGCACAGGTTGAAAGAAGAGAGAGGATAAAGAAAATGGGGGTTGTAGAATGGAGTGAAATACTTTTAGCAGTCACAACTGGGGAAAAATTTTTTGAACCAAGTTTCTCTGATAAAGACCTCATTTCTCAAATATATAGAGAATAGAGTAAAATTTGTAAAAATAGGAACCATTCCCCAATTGATAAATTATCTAGAGGTATTAACAGTTTTCAGATGAAGTATCCAAATCTATCTATAGCCATATGATAAGCCATTCCTCCAAGCCATTATTAATTGGAGGAATGCAAATTGAAACAATTCTGAGGTACTACTTCATGCCTATTAGATTGGCTAATAGGACAGAAAAAGAGAATGATGAATATTGGAGAGGAGGTGAGAAAAATGAGACGTTAATCATTGTTGGTAGACTTGTGAAATGATTCAACCATTCTTTAGAGCAATTTGAGACTATGCTGAAAGTGCTATATAACCCTGCATGCCCTTTGACCTAGCAGTGCCACTATAAGGTCTGCATCCAAAAAGAGATAAAAAATAAAACCAAAATGGAAAATGATGTACATGTAAAGAAATATTTATAGCAGCTCTTTTCTGGTGTCAAGGAGTTGGAAACTGGAAGGATGTCTATCAATTGGGGAATGGCTGAACAAATTGTACTATGTGATTGTGATGAGATGCTATTGTACTATGAGGAATGATGAACAGGATGCTCTCAGAAAAATCTGTAAAGACTTGCATGGGCTAATGCAAAACGAAATATTGGTTGGTTGGTTGGTTGATTGTTGTTCTTCATTCTCAAGGAGGACCAAAATGACATCATTATGCTAAAGTCAAGTTTCACTGTGGCTTTTTAGGTCAATACAAGCTCAGAATGCTCTACCACAGGTCTGGTACAAATGGTTCATGGGAACATTTGTGGTGGTTACTCTAAATTTATGCATCCTGCATTTTCTTTGAGCTGTTTCAATTCTGCTTTGCTCATAGAAGAACTATAACCAATGGTTCCACAGATGGATGGTGTGGTGGTGGCTGCTGAAATACTTACTTTGCTGGTGTTAAATGTACTGTGAAAAAAATGACAGCAATATTGTAAGATGATCAGCTGTGAATGACTTTAGCTATTCTCTGCAATACAATGATCCAAGACAACTTTGAAGGACTTATGATGAAAAATGCTATCCATCCCCACACAGAACTGATACTGTCTGAATGCATATTGAAGCATACATTTGAAACTTTATTTTTCTGGAGGGCTTTTTTTTTTTTTTGGTCTATGTTTTCTTTCACAGCATGATTAATATGGAAATATCGTTTGCATGACTAACATGTATAATCTATATCAAGTTGCTTGCCTTTTCAATGAGCGGACTGGGGAGAGAGGAAGGATGAGAATTTGGGATTTAAAGTTTTAAAAATGAATATTAAAATGATTTTTACATGTCATTGGGGAAAAATAAAATACTAAATAAATTTTAAAATTAAAAAAAATGAAGTAGTTGCATACAATCACCGTTCCACTAACAACGCACTGGTGTGTCTGTCTTCTCACAGTTTGTACAACATTGACTCTTGCCATCTTCTGTCAATTTTATCAATTTGCTGGGTGTTAGGTAAAATCTTACAGTTATTTTTATTTTTATATTTATTAGCAACTTGTAACATTATTTTATGTGATTATTAATCATTTGAAATTTTCTTTTGAGGACTTCATTCATATTATTTGACCAACTATTTAGTAGGGAATCACTTGTCTATGTCTATGTCTATGTTTATGTCTATGTCTATGTCTATGTCTATGTCTATGTCTGTGTACATGTATATGTATATATGTGTGTATGTATATATATATGTGTGTGTGTGTATATAGCCATATATAGGCTTATATAGTAACACATATAGACATGCATCATAAGCACACATATGTACGTGTGTATACATATATGTATATATACATTTATTTGTGTAGATATATACACTGTCTACATATCTTGCATACCAACCTTATCTAAGAAATTTGATACAAAGATTTTTTTCCCATTTGATAGCTTTCCTCTTTAACCTAGATACATTAATTTTCTTTGTGAAGCAACTCTTCAATTTCACATAATCAAAATGACTCATTTTTTTCTTTCGAAATTGTCTTTCTATCTCATTTAAGAACATCTCTTCCCCACAACTGTAAGAGGAATATGGTTTGTTTCTCTTTTATTCATTTTGTTATTGTATGATCTTTCATATCTTTTTTGGTTTAAGTCTAACATCTACCAAATTGCTTTCCAGCTTTTATGGAATAGGTAGTTAATTCCTAAGTAATTTGTTTTTTGTAGTTTTTCAAACACTGGGCTATTGGGTTCTGGTATTTCTAATTCTCTCTTTGCTTTTCTTACATAACTAAAATAATACCAAATGGTTCTGAAGACTACTGCTTTACAAGATGGTTTGTGATCTAGATTGTCACCCTCTTTACATTTCTACTGCTTTTCATTATTTTCTTTGATATTCTAGTTTTTTTTCTTCAAATGTATTTTATTGTTATTTTTACTGAGTTCTTCCTTTTAAGCTTTAATTGGTATAACATTAAAATTATACATTATCTTTAGGAGTATTGTAATTTTTATTATATTGGCAAGGCTCCACCATGAATACTGACTATTCTCTGGCTAGTTAAAGAACACAATTTTTCAATAGATACTACCATTCTAAGACCTCATAACCTGCTGTCTATATAGAATGAAAATGTCTCAAAATATAATGCTTCAATTGTAGAAATCAAAATTATGTGGGAACAGAAAGTGGTACATATGTCTATTGTCCTGTGTGTTAAGTTATTCTGATGATGCTTTTGGTTAGTCTTTAAAAAAATGAATCTTACATCTCCATACTTTTATTCAATTACAAAAAACAAAACAAAGACAAAATATGTTATCTATCTGTCCAATAGTTTAGTGAACACATATTAATTATAGTAGGATAATGTCCTTCTCAGGACTCTTTTTATTTGGATTCCATCAACAATTATGATGACTATACCAACAGCCACATACTACAAAGTCAACCTTTCTTCTTTAAATTATTCAACTAATCTGTAAATTTTTTCCTTTGGTGTCATGTTCTCATCCTTTATTAATTTCTTTGGCCTTTTCTGAAGCCATTCAAAATTGTCCTTATTTGTCTTAAATTGTCATCTCCTTTTCTGGCAGCGGCATTTACTGTTGCTGGTAAGATATATGGAAATTTCTTCCTGATTGTAAGTAGTGTCCTGTGTGGGACTATTGACTCTTGCAAACCACTAGGACTGCATTTAGGGCTGCTATGTATTGTTTTGTAAAGTTCTGGGAAGAGTTAGCATTCCAATTTTGATAGACTCAGCCCCTGAATAAATTTCTAATGATCCATATTTGAAATGTATACTCTTTTGTTGGAGTAATTACCAAGTGTAGATCTTAAACCACAGAAAGGAAGGCCAAATGAATAACTTCCACTCTAGTCCTGCTCCCCCCCTCAGTATGGGGCAGGAATCACCCTGGCTTCTGCAAAGTAGTGGGCTGGTGGAAGAGAACCTTCTTCAGGGCCTGGCATGTTGGGAAACCTCACACACCATCCCGTCAAAGGTCTGCACCTGCCATCTCAGCATTGGCTTAGTTACATTCAAAGTTCATCATTATGGAGTTGGCACCTCACGACACCATTAACTAAGGGAGGTATGCAGGGCTTGTGGTTGGCACTGGAGAGGGAGTGCCTACATAGTTGATGTTGTGGACACAATGAAATATGTTGAAAATCTTACAAATGGATAATCATGCCAAAAATTCAGTACCACGTCAGGAGGATTCGCTCCTTCTGAGAGATGTTTTTCAGGAACTACCTTCTGTCAGTGATTTGGATGGAAGCCCATGTAAGATTTCTGTGAAAATTTCACTCTGCTTTGAAGGCCTTTTAGCACTTAGTCTAAAGCCTGGTAAGTGATTGACAGGTTGAGACATGCTCTTACCTACTTAAGTATCAAAGCTAAAATGGAATGGGGGCGGGGGCATCAATCTCACTTTTACAGTCATCCCATAGTTGATATTTGCTGTCCTCAGAAAATCTGTTGGAGTGTATTTGGCAAAAATTAAATCCTGAGCGGTTCCTTAGTGACTTGGGAAGGCTCAATGTTGCCCCTTTTAATACCTTCCCCAGTGCCTTCTACTAAAGCAGTGGTTCTCAACCTGTGGGTCGTGACCCCTTTGGGGGTCAAATGACCTTTTCACAGGGGTCACAAGGGTCGCCCAAGACCATGGGAAAACACATATTTCCGATGGTCTTAGGAACTGAGACACCACTCCTCTTATCTGTCTCCAGGAGGGTCTGCCCACATGGAGATACGCCCACATAGGAGTATTAAAGGGTCGTGGCATTAGGAAGGTTGAGAACCACTGTACTAAAGGGTCACAGGAAAATTCTTTGTGTTTATAAGCAAATTTGTTATTTCACATTCTTCCATATTTCCACATATATGATGGTCCAACTTAACAAACAAAGGCAATTGTTCACAAAGTCCTCCTAGGTTATTGATTTTCATTTTGCTGCATAGTGCACTGGACCTGAAATCAGGAAGATCTGAGTACAGATTTGGTCCAAGACACTTAGCAGATGTGTGTCCCTGGGCAAATCTCTTAAGCTGCATTTGCTTCAGTTTCCTCATCTTTAAAATGGGGACAAGAATAGTATCTACCATCCTTGAGTTTCAGTGACAATAAAATGAGAGAGAATATTGGAAAACTGCTTTGCAAGCCTTCCAGCCCAATATAAATGCCAGCCACCGTTATTGTAAAAAGGAACTTCGCTAACCCAAGTGGCATAAAGGAAAAACAGAACAGAGGAAGGCTGGTCCCCTACAGGCTTCCTAAGTTTGTGGCCTCTCTCCTTAGGGATCAGGGGCCTGGAGAAGGCAGGAAGTCAGGCCCTCCCCTTTGTGATGAGGAATCAAACAGCCCCGGCTGCATCTTCCTGTAACTTCCCCGGTCCTGCCAAGGAAGGGCTGCCTTCCTTGCTCTATTACTCTCCCATGGAGAGACCCTGCTACTCTGGACTCCACTGGGTATCGACAACAATTTCAAAACTGGCTTTGGGTACAAGGGGCATTGACTCAGGCACTTTGGCCCTTTCCTTTCCCAATTAAGCACCCTTTTTACTTAGACTCATAATGCAGACTAGGTTTAATCACTTAAAAAGAAATCAAAAGAAAAGAAAAATAAAGCTTTCCATTTCAAAAAGAAAACTCCAGAACTTTCAGAACTTTTAAACTACATTGAGTTCTTCCTGATGGAATTTAGACTTGGGGTTCACTAGAAGTCACCATCTCAACTTCAGGTGAGAAGCCAAATTGATTTGGCTTTTCTTTAGGGCGGTGGTGGCTGGAAAACTTTTCCCTTTCCTCTTCTCCTAAGTTCTCCTCACCATGATTCCCATTCTGCTTTGGAACCATACTCAGAGTGGGATGAGTGCAGCAAAATTCCTTTGTTTCTCCAGCAATATACGACAACCCTCATTTTAACAAGGAATCTCTGAAATTCTCTGAAACTAAGACCATTCAGCTGGAGGTTCAGGCAAAATCTCTACGCATCCCTTTCAGCAAAGAGCACATCAAAATTTTGCCAGTGGTCTCTGTGCCATATGTGAGCCTTTGAGAGATTCAGACAAATTTCTCCTCTGTCCATATGACAAAGGACCTGTACGATTTCCCCTAATTGATCTCTGCCATGATGAGGGCAGTTGTACTGGAATTCCAAATCCACTCAGTGGTAGAGCAAGGAGGCTCAATTAAAAACTAAAGGAAGCAAGAGGCAATATTCTTGAGGAGGAGTGAGGCTCCCAAGAAAAGAGATTGAGCACTATGGTGACTGTTCAAGGGTCTCTATGTCAGCAAACGATCCCTATCCTATGACCCTATAGTTCAAATGATCTTGACTACACTGTGTGCACTCATGTCACCAATAGGGCAAACATTCTGTGTCTGTGTAAAACTTTCCTTTAAAAATGAATTTGTACAAGCCATTGTAGTGTACTCGGGGCACCAGCATCTTAAGGATGTGAACTCTGCATGTCTATTAGCCTCGATATAACTATTTGTACCGGATTCTGTAACATAGTAAATATCAATATGTGAATATTCAATGAGCCAACAAATGCAAAAGTCTGCAAAAATCATCTCAGAAAGAAGTGGTTTGACTTCTAAAAAATACACGACAAAAAACCACTACAATAATAACACAAAACAAAGAGGGAAAACATTTGCCATTTTTTTTTCTCTAGTGCATCCTGGAAACTAGAGAATTCCATAATGAACGTCTGGGGTGGAGAATCCCTCTAGGGCCCCTCTAAATGGTCAGATGGCGCACATTTATCCTGAAAGAGTCCACAGAGGCAGCTGCTGTAAGCCCTAGGAATTCTTATCCCAAATCTCACTCTCACAGCTGAGTCAGGCCCTCGGGAATTGCCTCTCTGCTACAGGGTACAAGTTCTCCAGAGGAGCCTGTGTAAAACCAGCAATTGAATCCCTCACCAGGGCGTTCCCCCAGATTACCAGGTGAAAATCAATTTAGCCACTTTTAAGTATATTTTAGAAAAGGGGCATTTATGAATGTGGTACAAAACAAACAGCCAATATGAAATATCCCTCCCAAGCTTGTGACGTACCTTTCCACAAGCACACACGAAGTTAAGTTTAGAAAGCACATGTTGAAACAGCTGGTGTCACAGTGGATAGAGCATCTCCCTGAGCTTAAACCCAACCTCAGACACTTTCTGTGTTACCCTGAGCAAGCCATCTATTCTCTGTTTGCCTCAGTTTTCTCCTTCCAGGGTTGTTGTGTGAATCAGATGCGATATTATTTGTAAAGTGCTTAGCATCATATAGTAGGTGCTTCATAAATATTAGTGATGATGATGAAGTGACAAAGGGATAACTCATGGCTTCCAGGTACTGGAAGTCCTTTTCTCCCCTCCATGGGGAACCCAAGAAGTTCTACTTAAGCATTCTGAATCTCCATCCACCCGTCCTTGGCTCACAATAGAGATCCTGTAACCACATGACCCAGGAATGCTGCTAGAGTGCTGAAAGGAATATGGGAGGTCAAAACTCTTTGAGAATCTTTGATGTTGCAAGATTCTCCTTTAGTCAAAGGGAAGAGAAAGGGAAGGAGAGCCAGTCAAGGAGAAAACTGAAACCTCCCTCTGCGTGTCCCTCCCCCTGCCTCCCAGCACTTCCTCCAAGGAGCTATATTGGAAAGCCATACTTGGCCTCAACTTTTAGAGTTAATCCCTTGTTAACTTGCTTGATAATTTATAGATGATCTCTGGGACATAGCCAAGTTTATTCAGTTTATCCAAACATGATTCTTGTGCAAATGTTATTACAGTTCAAAGGCCTTTGAGCACTTAGTCTAAGGTCTGTGAGTAATTGATGGATTGAGACATATTTTCAGCCAGCTAAGTTATCAAGGCCAAAATGAGGTGGGGGGTGGTATTGACACCACGCTCACACTAGGAACAGAGGACGTAGAAATATAGACTCATAAAAGAGGATACAGTATCACAGGCACATAGTGAAAGCTAGCCTTACCTGTGAAATAAAAATAGTATAGGTGCTTTTTAGGAGAAGAAACAAGAGAATTATGAATGTGAAACAGAAACCATCCCCAGTATGGATGTTAAAGCGTATAGGATGTTAAAGATATCAAGAATGCCCAAAAAAGAGAACATGGCACACTGCAGAGAAGGAGTAACTCTGGCAACATCGATGGAATATGCCTCTTCAAAATGGCACCCTATGAAAGTCCTAATAAAAGCTCAGCAACATATTCTGCTGGTGGTTATCTGGTTTCTATGTTAATCTAGACCCTTGTCTGATCTGCCTTACATTTTTGGAACAGGGAAGTCATGTGATTTTGATGATGCAGGGTATGTCCTTATGGAAATTTCCACTTGGGATATATAGAAATAGATTTCCTTCTTACCCAGTGTGAGTTTAAATGAGTGAATGCTTCTATCGAGAGTTAAGTCAAAGACTCCAATGAGACATTTAAATTTAAGGGAGAAATTGACCAACATGTTATATATACAGTTTCAAAACAGCAGAAAAGTATTGTATCCACTTGGAGATTCTATGTCTTCATTATATGGAGAATTTGGAAAAGTCATAGTTCCTTGTTTTTTTCTACCCAAAGGTAATCATGGAGGCACACGGGGAAGCTCACCTATATTTCTCTCAGTCTGGTGTCACAGTTAATGCTGTTCCAGAGCCCACATGCAACATACATCAGAATTAAGGAAGAAAGCAGTTATAAATTTATAGTCAACTCTAGCCTAGAGATGCCCATCTGACTTATACCAGCTGAGCTCATCTCTGATTTCTCATCCCAGGAGAAAGATTACCTAGCTATGGTCACTGGGCATGTGTGAGTTCTCCAGAGGATCAGGGAGGCAGTCCATTTATAAAGGCAGTGACATCAGTGATTAACTGTGAGTCAAGGACAAATAACTGAATTGTGTTGTTCATGACCCTGTGCTTTCGCAGATGTTTCCACATGCAAATGCCACCAAAATGTTTCTGCTGTTGACTCTAGACCAATCTCCCCCCATTTCATTATATCTCTTGGAGATAACATTTTGTAACTAAATTCTCAATAGTTTTTTTTTCCTTTTTACAACCTCATCAGTTCTCATGGGTTTAATTATTAGCTTTATACAGATGATTCATATATCTCTATATTCACCCCTCATCCCTTAGTCTTTGATTCTCCGTCACCATCAGCCTACGGGACATTTCAAACTCATTATGTTAAAAAAAAAATTAGTTACCTTTCTACAAAAACCTACACTTCTTTCATTATTCCCTATTTTTGTTGAAGGAACTAACATAATGTCTCCCCCCTCCCTTCTACCTCAGAAAAATCTTCTTTTCCCCTTCAAGACATTGTACAAGCACTACATTCCATGTGAAGCCTTTATTGATCCCTCCAATGGCTAAAGTCCTTGATTCCTAATTACTATGTAGTTAATCACCTTGAACCTATTTTTATTAATTCTTTATGCATTTATTCTGTAGACGTTCATATATATATATATATATATATATACACATATACACACATATACATATGTGTATTTATATATACTTGTATACATATATACACATATATATCTTCAGTCACATAATATAAATTCTTTGAATGTGGGAATAGAGTCCTCCTTTGTCCTCGCATCTAGCACCATGTTTGGCTCTGCCTAGGTGCTTAATAAGTTCTTATTAATAAATTGATTATTAATCATCAGAAAGGTTGGGTGAAGAACTGATATAAAACAAGTATTATTGTTGTTTAGTCTTGTCTGACTCCTTGTCACCACATTTCAGGTTTTCTTGTCAAATATATTGCATTGGCTTGCCATTTCCTTCTCCAGTTCATTTTTCAGATGAAGAAACTGAGGGAGAGTTAAGTGACTTGCCCAGGGTCACCTAGCTTTGAGACCAGATTTGAACTCACAAAGATGAGTCCTCCTGACTCCAGGCCCACCCCTCTATCCACTATGGCTCCACCTAGCTGCCCCAGATATCAACTGATAATAAAACTAAAGCACATAGGAAAGAGACCTTGTTGGGGGCAGTGTGTCCTAGTAGAATATTGTGCCTGAGTGAGGAGTCTTAGTAGAGTATTGGTCTTGAGTGAGGAGTTCTGGATATGAAACCTGCATTGGAAATTTACTAGCTATGTGACCATGAGCAAGTCACTTAACTCTAAGAGTTCAGTTTCTTCATTGTGATAGATGATTATTTGGACCCCTGTCTTATTCCAATCAATAAAGATGAGTTTGATGTGATTCTATGGGGGTAGTGATTATAAGTTCTGTATATTAGGCACAGAGCTATGAACTGTAGATTGTAAGTTTGCTTGTTTAATCATAGGAAGCTAATTAGGGGACCCTCACCCTTGTTTTTGTCTTGTTATGGTGATCAAGCCCAGCATGGCAGAGGTGACTCAATGACAGAGAAAATTCCCTACTTTTGTTGTGCCTCTATCCACCATCATTCCTCCATTGCCCAATATGGAGAGATAGCCATGAGTACTTGACTAACAAGTGCCCCTTTTTGCAGGTCTGTGGTCTGCTTATCTACTGACCCACTGGCCTATGTGAAAGTTGACATACACACACACACCCCCACCCACGTGTGTTTGTATGTGCATATACACACATGTATATACACACATATATGTATATATACACACAAATATGTATATTTGTATGTATGTATGTATGTATGTATGTATGTATGTATGTATATGGTAGCCCAACCCATGGATGGGCTCATCAGTTTGGTAGGACCTCCTGAAACATCAAGATAGGTCTGTCAAGATCTGTTCATCAGCCTGTTCGTCAGTCAATGGAATTCTGTATTTTATGTAGACCATCCTGGAGAATCAAGCTTAAGATTGTTCAAATAATAAAGCTCTGCATTTTTAGTTTATTTCATCTGTATCATCTGGGCATTAAGTACTATAAAATGAAGGTGCTAGAGGAGGGGGACATCTCAAATCATGAGGAAGATCTGAGGTCCGTCACTCTCTTTAATAAAGTGTTATTGACTCAAAGCTCTGTCTCAGTTTCTGTTATTGTAGATTAAACAATTTTGGAGTCCACATTATCTGCAAATAATTTTACTACTTCTGTATAGGGGTTGGTGTAAGGAAAGTGCTTTTCAAACTTTAAAGCACTATACACATATTTATTATTACATTATTATCATCCAGTCCAACCTCCTCTTTTTAAAGATGAAGAATCTGGAACCCAAAGAAGTGAATGATTTATTCAGTTGCACAGTCAACTAGGACCAGAGCTTATATTTGAAGTCACTTTCTCCTACCCCAAATCCAGTGTTCTTTCTGTTACATCACAGTTATCCCATTAAAATAAGATCTGGTAAAATAAAATGTTTATTCCGTTTTACATGGCCTTTACTGTATCTGGTAGTGATGGGTATGCTTCTGCTATTTTGTGTAGTAGAAGGTGCTTGACTGACAGCTAGTTTCACCTCATAGTTGCCCCCATTCCCCTCATGTGAACAGCACCCTTTGTTCCTAAATGATTTACATCCATAACTTTCTCTTTTGTAAACAACCTTGACCCTCTCTTCAGAGTGATAGACTTCCTATTCAACATATCCTTTGGATGGAATAATGGGAAAATGGAAAATTGCCTGAAAATTCTGTAGCATAGAAAATGCAGTCAGTACCCAATTGCTAGACTCTCTATTTCCAGGAAGATCTGGATTCATTTGTTCCTCTTTATTTTTGGCAGCTATAAGGATATGGATAAATGTTTTCTCTTCTCTGTCTAGCTTTGATTCCTGGGGAAATCCTCAGTGATTAGAAAGATAGTTGGTTGAAGTCAAGATGGCAGCATAGAAGCAGGAGAACTCTGCAGCTCCCAACATAACCACCTCAAATATCTATAAAATATGACTCTAAACAAATTTTAGAGCTCTGGAATGCACAAAATTACAGAAAAAGCACATCTCCCGCTGGGGGCAGCCCAGGAGGCGGGACAGGAAGGGCTTATCGCAGTGCTCTGGGAGCCAAGCCCCACCCAGCCTGAAACTGGGGGTTGGCTCCAGGGTGGTCAGGACAAGCTGGAGCACTCCAGAGAGTGGATCACCAGCAGCTGTGGCAGTTGCCAGAATTATTAACCCATAAGAAACAAGGATAAAGTGAAAGGTCGGTGGAACTCACCTAAATTTGGGGAAAAAAACTGGGTCAGCTGACTGCCCCCAGGGTAAGAAAACAGAGGAAGTGGCCCCTACAGCTGCCTCCACATGACTGCTTCAGAGCTTGTGGCCTGCAGATTGCAGGGGGGCCAAGCAATCATTCAGAGGCTAAGTGTTCTTGCCTTAACCTGACTGGATTGGGATCTTGGTCTTGGGTGGTGGTCCTGAGATGCGTGACCAGTAAGCTAAAACTGGTGGGGGCTGCAGAGACTGTGCCTCTTAATAGCTCTGGCAACTGCAAAAACCTCAGTGATTTGGGACAAAGCTGTCCTCTCTGAAAGCAGAGTTCTACTGTGGCTCAAAAATCAAATTAATTGACTGGCTACATGAGCAGGCAAAGGAAACAAACCAAGCTCATCAATCCAACTTTAGCTTCCTTTTTTGGGGACAAAAAGGATCAAAGCATGGAACAGGAGGAAGACAACACAGTCAGAATTCCTGCACCAAAAGCTTCCAAGGAAAATGTAAGCTGGTTACAGGCCATAGAGGAGCTTAAGAAGGATTTTGAAAACCAAAT
>JAQQSU010009194.1:0-12756 GCA_028627135.1 Pseudochirops cupreus
GGAAGAGAGGGAAGGGGAGGAGGGGAGGGGAAAAGGAAGGGTGAGGAGGAGGAAGGGGAGGAGGGGCAAGGGGAGGAAAGGGAAGGGAGGAGGGGGAAAGGGGAGGAGGGCCAAAGGGGAGGAGGAGGAAGAGGAGAGAAAGAAGGAGAGAGAGGAGGGGGAAGAGGAAGGAGCAGAGGGGAAGGAGAAGAGGAGGGGAGGAGGAAGGGGAGGAGGAAGAAGAGGGAGAGGAAGGGGAGAAGGAAGAAGAGGGAGAGGAAGAGGGAGAGGAAGGGGAGAGGGAGGAGGAAGGGCCCGTGCTGCGGGGCTCACTGCCCAAAGGGAATCTAGCTGTAGTGTACCATTCCGGGGTAACCAGGAGAGGGAGGGCTGCGGTCCTAGGAAAGCTTCCTCAGCTGGAGGGAAGTCAGTGGGGGCCACTAGCAGTGCTGAGCGCACCTTCTGCCCTCAGGGCCCTGGCCTCAGTCTCCCAGATGTTTCAGCAGATACTTCCTACCTCTGCCTCATTTAACGTGTGTTGTTGACGCTAAAACAGTCACAAAAATCCTGGCTGTGGACGCTCCTCTCCTCAAAGGCCCCTTAAACCAGGGGGGGTAAATCACCTTGACATCTTCTGCTCCCTCTAGTGCTGCAGGGCACAAAGCCCTGGGTCTGAACACTCAGGACCTAGTCTCCTTCAGTTCACGATGTTTCTGTGACCCGAGCTGGGCCTTTAGCCAACCGCGGCCTCAGTTTCTTCATCTGTAAGAGGAGGGAGTGGAATCAATGACGTCTGAGGCCCCTTCCAGTTCCATCTAAAGCCATTGTCCTATTATCAAAATGATGTCTTGGTTCCCAAAAGCCAAGCTCAAGGAAATAATGTCTAAGCACTTACATGTGAGGAGGAAATGTAGAAATGAAGGCCGTGGGAGCCACGTGGCTCTGGCAGCTCTGGGCCCCAGGACAAGGGGCCTCCTCCCCTGGGCTTTAGTTTCTTTGTCCCTAAAATGAGCATTAAAGCGCTGCGCTGCTCCGAGATTATTCCTCAGCGATTATCCCTCGCACCCTCCTCCCCACACCAGTGACTCCGGCTCCCTAAGTCTCCACTCCGTCCCCCCAGCTCCCTTCTTTCCATCCCCTCCCCCAGCATGGCACTCTAGCTCCCGGCAAATCTTCAGTGTTCACCTTTCTCCCCCTCCACCTTCTTGCCCCACTTGATCAGTCAATATTTATTAATTGTCAATCACGTTCCAGGCCCTGTGCGGAAGCTCTGTCCGTGGCTGGAGGAGCTCTCCTGAAGAGCCGGAAGGCGGCATCCCTGGTGCAGACCCTCAGCACCTCACCCCTGAACTGCCACATCAGCCGGAAGGTTGCTCTGCTTGCCACAAGTCTCCCCCCACTCTGCTCCATCCGGCACTCAGGCACCAAAGTCGTTTTCCTGGAACACGGGTCCCATCATGTTGCGAACACACAGTCTTTCAAATGCCAGCAGCAAATACAAAATGCTCTGTTTGGCATTCAAAGCCTTCAGAACCTGCAGGGAGCCGTTGGAACACAGGTTCTCTGATTCCAAATCTAGCGTTATTTCCACTGCTCTTTATGAATGGCAGAACGCCAAGGTTAGAAGGTCCTCAGGCCATTCACCCCAACCCGGACCAGTCCAAGAGGCTCCCAAGCTCTCAACAAAGGGTCATGCGGTATTTGTCCCAAAATGGGACGAAGTGTAGCATCGTAGATGGGAACCAGGGCCTGCCTCCGACGGGATAGTGACCACGTTACCCTGGGTAAGTCACTGAGCTGCCCAGGCCCCCAGAAACTGCTGCCTCCATGAGGCACCAAACAGTTAGAGGAGGAGGTTTTTTCACTCCGACTTCTCCTGACCCAGAGTGAAAAGGAAAAGATTTCATTGAGATGAACCTGAACAAGCCGCCCAGAGGCTACTCATCTCTAGAAAAGCTCCAGGCTCTGACTGTTCAGCCGGCATTTTTTCAATGGCCCCCAGCAATGTGTCCACACTTTCCATGTTGGCTTCCACGCAGATTGCATTGTCTCAGCCCGTTTCTGCTCTGCTGGGACCCAGGCTGCATTTGAAAAGGGAGTCAGGAAGCTGATGTGGGGACCTGTCCCCCCTCCCCATTTCTTACTGGTATTATCTCATTAGCAAATCAGTGAGTTACCACACACGTGTGTGTACACACTCACGCACATGCACACATACTCACACAATGCACGCACACACACACACTCACATACACACATGCACTCATACACACACAAATGCTCATATGTACTCACATGTATGCACACATGCACACACACTCATATTCACACACATGCACATTCACACATTTGTGCACATGCACACACATGTGCATGCTCACATACACCCTCACACACATGCACTCATACACATGCGTGCACACACACATGCACACACATTCCATCTGCCAGGGTCCTGACTTGGGCTCATCCAGGACTTTCGTCATGCCCAGACTCTGACACGACTCTTCCAGGGCCAACAAGGAAGGGTGAGCACTCTTGGCCATCTGCTTCATGAGACTATTAGGAGAGACTTGTCCTATTGGAGGTGTGGGAATCACCTGTGTCAGGACTCTCCTAGTCTCCAGCCCCACAGCTCTCTGAACTTGTTCTGACATCAGCCATAATCAGAAGTCTGAGACCTGTGGAGTAGAGGGCCCTTGTAAGCACCCTCTAAAGGAAGGTGTCTCTCACCTATCAATGACATTGGAAGCAACACCCAGGTTCAAGATTCTTCTGCAAAGAATCAAGAGACAGGTGCACTATTTTTCAAGAGGTCTTTGCTGACTCAGTGATGAAATTAGAAAGGGTTGGCCAATTGGCGGCATTTTTTTTATCTTTTTTTTTTTCCTGTGCTTTGCTGCAAAGGATGAACCTTTCAGAGGAGGAGAGGGGAGTATATTCAAAACTCCAAAGATGCTGGCAATGCCAAAGATATCAATAAAAATTTAAAATAAAAAAATATATAGCCCATTAAGCAGCATTAAAGCAGCCTCTGCTGTCATTGAGTGGCATGATGGAATAGTGTCCTTCCTGAACCAAAAGACTAAAGTCTGATTTCGCCTTCTTGATAAACCCTATTTTCCTACCCAGGCCACTCTGAAGAAGAGCCCAAAGCCTGGGGCTTGGCCTCCCAGCTTACTGATCAGAAGAAGCAAAAAAAAAAAAAAAAAAAAGAATCCTAACAATGCCTCATGATGTTATTTATCCAACTTCCTTGTTCCAAGGAACTTGTATATATTTGTCCCCTCCAGAGGCAGTGTGGGGTCAGAGGGCCTAGGTTCAAATTCATCTCTGACACTTTGGATCTGCATGACTCAGTATCTCCAGCTGTAAAATGGGGACAAGGTTGTTTTGGCAATCCAATGAAATGCTTGTAAAATGCTTTAATGTGCAGCAATGTCAGTTATTACTCTCACATACATTTGTATAATCAGTCATTTACAATCAGTGACTCAACAAAACTCCAGTCTGGTCTCTGAAAATACCAAATTTTTGTGCAATCCTCCATTGCGCCTTTCACTCAAGGTGCCTCTCTGGGTCATCATCCCAAACCATCACTCAGAGAAACAGAAGAAAAGGGAAACCAAGGCATCCAGCTGCATTCCCTTAAGTGATGGCTGACTTCTATGCCCTGGGGCTCCAAACAAAGGAACTTGAACACTGGCTACTCCCATTCATAATGCTGGGAGAGACATGGTTCCTGTCACTGGCTGGATTCTGCGACAACCTCCCAGATGCAGCTGCCTTCATGTTGGCACTCAGAACAAACCCCAAGTTGAACAGTCAGTCAACTTGGGCACCCATCCAGGCTCTGCTGTCTCTATGCAGAGAAACTTTAAGCCAGTTCCTTCATGTTGTTGGCCTTGCTTTCCTTCTCCACAAACTGAGGGGGTGAATATCTAAGCAGTTTCAGCTCTAGGGGTCTGAGATACTCCTAGTGTCCATTAACAGAAGTGTTTGGTGAAGCTGTCCCCCTGCTATCCCTGAGATGAGGAGTGGTGTCAGGCATGGAGTAGAAAATGCCATCACAAAATTGGATTTGTCAGCATGAGCCCTCCCATTGGTCTGTGTAGACCACTGACCTACCAAATTTTAAGAGATGCCCTTTGGCATCTGTTAACCAAAGCACCTCCCCAGTAGCCAATCTATAACACACTCATCTACAATGAGTGAGAAGTGGAGATTAAGGCACAGTCCATGGCCAGATCCATGCTCACAACTGTTCTCACTCAGAAGAACCTGGAAGAATTTAGATTACCAAGGTCAGCTCCACACCATAGTGAGGCTACATCCTTACAATGTCTGGAACACTCTGGATCCCCACAACTGCTTCTCGGGATCTCTGGCTTCCTCCAAGCTCCTCCAAGCCACCATCTGCATGCTGTCTTTCCTAGTCCCCCCCATGTCAGAGTCTCCTCTGTATTCATTGGGCATTGTGTTTGTCTTTCATTCTCAAAGAGGACCATGACATCAGGGAAATGATGATGTGACTCGCAGTTGAGTTGGATTCAAGTGAAGAAGGGCTGTGCAAGATCACCAGTCTCACTTTCACCTCCAGAGCAGGATGACTGGAGATGGCCCAGGATGCATTGAGAGACCCTGGCTTGAGATTAGCAGTGTTTCCTGGTCAGGGAACCATAAATGTTGAGGTTTAGGGTTTAGAGGTGCTCAAGACCCCAAAATACCAACACACTGGGTCCTACCAAATGAATTTGACTCAAGTCTTCTCTCAGCCAAAGTAAAACAAAGCTTATTAAAGATTCACCATGATGGGTAGACTCTTAAGGAGCCTAAGTATTTGTGACGCTTGTATTAGACAAGTGGGCCAGAACAATCTGACACAGAGTGGGTCTGCACTAGATTCCATCTCAGCAGCTTCATGGAGGCAAGATGGGTCTTATATACAGAAACACTGTGGGAGGGTTTTAGAAATGGTCTAGAAGAGGGGTTTGGGGAGGGTGTTGAGGAGGAGTCTAAGGAGGATCTTGAGAAACTGAGGTCAGACTCCAGAAATGTGATTAAGAGTGGAAAATAGCTGAAGGCTGCCTGGAGATGACAGACAATAGGGGGCTAGGCTAGTTTAAGAGTAATGGATCTGGCTATAAGATATTTTGATAGGATCAAGGGTGGGAAGTAGCTGGACAATGGAAAGCTAGGCTGGGTTAAGAGTAACAGAGATATGGGGCTAGCTATAATGAAAGGCTTATGACCTCAGGCAAATGCTTCATCAAGTGGGAAGATTCAAGGGGAGTTCTGAGAGCCTAAACCCCATCACAGGGAAGTTCCTATACCAATAAGCCTCCAACAGGTCTTTGCTCCAGGGGCCAGGCCCAGGCAGGCCTAGGACATCAATGCCTTTGCCTATAGTCTATGGCTGGGTCTCCAAGCAGGAGGGTCCCTGGACCTGCTTCCTCTATTTTGGCTGAACCTTAGCCCCATCTCATCAAGTCAGGGAGTCAAAACAAGGGCACACTCCTTCCCCACCCATGAAAAGATCCCCATGCTGCAGCTCCCTGGAGGCAAACATAGGCCAGAGACCCAGGTCAGGGGCAAGCAGCAGCTCTCCTTCTTTAGTTACAAGCCTACTTTCACCACAGAATCAATGTTTCTACAGAGGGAATGAAGACCAACTTCCCCAAGTTTAACCACCCCAGGGCAGTCGCCATGGGCAGCGAGGCAGCGTAGTGCATAGAGTGCTGGGCCTGGAGTCAGAAATCTGGCCTCAGACACTTATCAGCTGCGTGACCCTGGGCAAGTCACTTCACCCTGTCTTCCTCAGTTTCTTTATTTGCAAAATGAGCTGGAGAAGGAAGTGACCAACCACTTCAGTGCCTTTGCCAAGAAAACCCCCAATGAGGTCACAGAGAGAGGACATGACTGAAAAATGACTGAACAACAATAACAACACAGGAGTCGCTACAAGGGGCTTCATATGAGTGTATGAGCACAGATCCAGAGAGCCAGAAAGTGCTAAAGGGTTCTGGAGGGCCTCTGGAATGGGTGGTCCAATCCAGGTGGGTAACAGATGCCCAAAAGAACCTAAGCTTTGCTGATGGAGGGAAAACATTCTGAGGGTGAATTAATTTCCATTCATTGTCCCTGAGGATGGAATGGTAATCCCTGTCCCTTGTGAGAGGGGGCAGGAGTCCCACAGGAACAGCCCCCTCCCCCTCATTCCCACTACCACCAAACCAGCTTAGATTCACTTTGGGCAGGAAGCCAAAGGGTCAGTAGCGACCTTGGGAGAAGCTGGAAGATCAACATGGCCTTCCCAACGAGTAATCAATGTCAGCAGGGGGCACCTGCAATAAAGTAACTGAGTTGACTCTGCTTTCGTGGCTGAGAGAGCAGGTTTCCCAAGAAAGACAAGAAAAACATCAGATTCTTTTCCAGGACAGCTCTAAATTCCCTCGGCCCAAACAAACCCAGGGGCATCATGGGTTCAGAAGCTGCATTCCCACTGGTAAAGTCTCCTGAGGGTCCCACTCCATCTTCTGAGGGCACCCAGATGCTGTGGGTCAACTTTTCTAAAGACCTGGGCCTTTCCCAGAGGCTAGTGCCAACTGCTGGTCAAAGCTGGAACAGGAGAGGAGGAATTAGGGGCTGTGCCCTCTGGTTTCACTGGCAGAGTGGTTCCTAGATGCACAAACACTCCCTACCAAAGTGAGTCAGCATCACCTCTGTAGCTCAGAGAGAGGCCTAGAGCAGAGGCATTGACCAGACACAAACAAGAACTTGATGGATAGAACGACAAAGGATTCTTTGTAGAAACAAAGACAGACATCCAGGTGGTGGGGGATCAGGAAGACCTGAGTTCACATCTGGCTTCAGTTACTGTGTGACCCTGAGTAAGTTATAACCTCTCTTTGCCTCAGTTTCCTCAACTGTGAAATGGGGATTATGATAGCCCCTACCTCCCAGGGTTGTTGTGAGGATCAAATAGAATGATAATCGTAAGGTGCTTAGTATAGTGTCTGGCACTCAGTAGGTAATTAATAAATGCTGGTTGCTATCATTATCATCATCAGATCTAAGTAATTGGAGATGGATTAGTTATCCTGGATTGGCCAAATCCATGTAACAAAAATAATTATGTAACCTTAATCAAGGCCTTCAGTCAGTGCCATGCCAATCAAACTACCAAAGGATGACTTAGCAGAGTTAGAAAAAATAATCATGACAATCATCTGGAGGAACAAAGATCAGGGATCTCCAAGAGAATGGTTTTGTTTAGGAGAACAGATTGAATCATCAAGCCATATTGGTACTGATCAAGAATCAGAAAGGTTGATTGGAGGAACCCATGAGGAACACAACATAGAGGAAAGCAAGCCCCACGACTGAGGCAAACACTAAGTCAACGCCCAAAGCCCTTACTCCACTACTGAGGCAAGAATTCATGATTCACCCCAAACTGCTGAACAATCTCGAAACACAGTCTGGAAGAAAATGGATGGAGACCTACACCCCCCACCTTCTACAAGAAGAGCTACAAAAGATTCCATGACTTAAAGGTAAAGGGTGACATCATAAGCAAAGTGGAGGAGCAAGGAAAAAATGCCTGTTGGACTTATAGGAAGAAGAGTTCACAGTCAAATGAAGGACAGAGGATGATAAAATGGACAATTTTATTGCATAAAATTTCAAAGTTTCTGCATAAAGAAAACCAATGCAGCTAATGTTAGAAGGGAGGAATGGAGGAGTTACAGGCAAGTGGGAATCCTTGCAGCAAGTTTCTCTAATAAATTTCATTTCCTACATATAAGGAACCTATTCCAATTTATAAGATCCATCTCCCAGTTGATAAATGAGCAAATAATATGAGCAAGCAGTTTTCTAAGAAGAAAACTAAGCTATTCCAGCAAGGAACCTTGTGAAAAAATTCTCCAAATCACTAACAAGAGAAATGCAAATTAAAGAAACTCTGAGGTCAAAATTCACCTGGCACTCATCAGATTGCCAAAGTAGCCCAACAATGAAACAACAAATGTTGGTGGAGCTTCAGGAAAGCAGGCACATGCAGGCATGGCTGGTGCAGCTGAGAACTCATTCAGACATTCTGTAAAGCAATTTGGAACTAGGTGCCCAAAGTTACTAAACTGTGCATACCCTTCATCCTAGAAATACCATCATTTGGTCCACACACCCCAAAGATCAAAGAAAGAGAAAAAGGATCTATGTGCACAAAAAATATTCATAGCTTTCTTTTATATGTGTAGTGGCAAAGAAATGGAAATTAACTGTGTACTCACCAACAGGAGTATAGTTGGGATACCAAGAGATGAAATACTACTGTGAAATTGATGAAAGGGATGATTTCAGAGAAACTTGGGAAGACTTACCTGTATGAAGCGATAGAGAGTGAAGTAAGGAGCACCAGGAGAACAATTTAGACAAGAAAAACAACATTGCAAAGGGAAACAATTTTGAAAGACTGAAGAATTCTAATCAATTTAATTTAATCAAACATCAACCCGGGGAACATGTGATGAAACACATTACCACCTCCTAAGTGAGACAACAGGTGAGAGGTATATTATTTGGGTAGAGCACCAGGTCTGGGGTCATGAAGACTTATCTTTCTGAGTTCAAATCTGACCTCAGACACTTACTAGATGTGTGACTCTGGGCAAGTCACTTCACCCTGTTTGCCTCAGTTCTTCATCTGTAAAATGGGCTAGAGAAAAAAAAAAAGACAAATCCCTCTAGGATCTTTGCCAAGAAAACACTAAATGGGGTCATAGAGAGTCAGAAACAACTAAAAAAAACAACTGAACAATGATGGGAGAACTTGCTCTGCTCCACTACACAACTTTGTTACAAAGGCTTGGTTTTTCTTTCATTTGTTTTTTTTTAATGAAGAGGGAAATGAAATAAATTTTTATCAATGAAAAAAATTAATTTAATTTAAAAAAAAGAAATTGAGCCAAGGCCATTTGAGAATTCAAATAAACTCAAAACAAATGAACAGCCCAGGGCCAGTGGGGTTTGGGGAACTCTACATTTCTTCTGATCATTCTGCAGCCTAAATAGAAAAGGAATTATAGACAAGGGTAAACTTCAAGACAAACTGAAACACAAGGACATGTATTTTTTAAACCCTATCCAACACATGCATGGTTTGCATCCAGCTGGGAAAAGAGCTCAAGGACCTGGAGAATCCAAAATACCCCATCCCTT
Organism: Pseudochirops cupreus; assembly: GCA_028627135.1. Classification (NCBI taxonomy): domain Eukaryota; kingdom Metazoa; phylum Chordata; class Mammalia; order Diprotodontia; family Pseudocheiridae; genus Pseudochirops; species Pseudochirops cupreus. The sequence continues at coordinate 9,202 of JAQQSU010009194.1, forward strand.
CTCCCAATGACAATGACAGTTATATTGGAAGCCCTCAAGAGCTTCCATGATTGACACAGTCCTGAGCCCAGAGGCAGGAAGGGATTCCCTTTAAATTCTGCCTCTGACACAGCGCAGCCCTCTCCCTTGTTCTCTGACCTTGAGTTTCCTCCTTTGTAAAATCAGAGTGGCTTCTATCTCCTAAAGCTGTTGTGAAGACTGAATGAGGGGTTAGTCATCATGAGGTGCCATGATCTTGCTCCAGGCAGCCTCTCTAGTATGGCTTGGTGTCTGTAACTCAAACCTGCTTGTATTCCATAGATTTAACATTCATTTCCCACCTCTGGACCTTTGCTTGCTCCATGAGTCAAGTCTTTTTTTCTTTTTTTATTTCCCCAGTGCTAGGGTTCTCTTCCTTGAAATTACTTTCAATCACTTTGAGCATACTTTGTGTTTATATATCTGCATGAATGTCATTTCCCCCAATAGAATGTAAGCATTTTGAGGGCAGACCATTTCCTTTTGGCTTTGGATTTCCTGGATGTGACCCAATACCTGGCCTATAGGAGGCATTTAACAAAAGGCACATTGACAGGAATTGAAGCATGTTTTTGGACTTCTCACAGGATTTTAGACACATGAGCTATTAGTCTTTTTGATTCTGTTCACTGTCTCTGAATATGGGCCTGATGAGGGTGGAGAGAAAAAGCAAGAGTATCATGAAACATGAACAGTATCTTTTCAGTAACTGGGGTCAGGGAAGCACAGTCATTTTGATATGACTTTGCATAATTTGCTTCATTTGATTTAGGCAGCTCACTGGTGCAATGAATAGAGCATAAAGCCTGGCGATAGGAAGATCTGAATTCAATTACAGCTTCAGATACTTACTAACTGTATGAAGTTGTGTAACCCTGGGTAAGTCACTTCATCTCTATCTGCCTCAGTCTTATCTGTAAAATGAGATTAATAATAACATTTCCCTCCTAGGGTTGGTGTACAGATCAAATGAGATAAAACTGTGGATTTCCAGCTTACATGAGCAACAAAATGGAAGATTAGACAGTGTCTCTAATCTCCAGGACCTCTCGACCATCTCCAAAACAGAAACTGTGCACCAAAGATAAAGCAACTTCAGATGTCTCCATGGTCTAAGACACCAGCAATACAAAAGGCTTAAAAATATCCAGGAGCCAACATCTAGTGACCCTGTGCTCATTCAGCACCTCCCCTTCACCTCCCCCTCATCTGGCATCAAGGCCAAGCTAGAAGACTCAAGGACACAAAATAGGTTTACATCAAAATTCACCCTTTTACCCCATGTTCCCCTTCCCTCTTTCCAATGCCTCAGAGACTCTAGCTCCAGGCTTCAGAAGTTTGCTCAGACCTCAACAGTCAATTTAGTCACAGCCCTTCAGAGGCAAAATCTGACTGAGGGCTAAAACCCAGAAGCACAAGTGCTGAAAGAAATCAGGCGAGAGAACTGAGAAATGGAGAGAGTAAGATAGGTCACCAGGATAGAACACCATGTATGTGGGGATAGGGGAGGTTGTGCAGCATTCCACCAAACCTGATCCAGTTCTGACCAGACAAAAGCCAATAGGAGAAGAGAGCTAAGTTGGTGACCTATGAATTGTCCAGTGTGAGTGGAGCCTAAGAAGTTTTGAGGTCCAGCCCCAAGGAAACAACCATCAAAAGGGAGGGAGGTAGGAAATGAATAATAAGGAAAATAAGGGGGAAGGGGAAGGAAAGTACCAAAGATTTCTAGAAAAAAAAAATCTCAAGACCTTAAACATCATTAGATAAATCAACAAGAAAAACAGTAACAACCGAAGAAAATATGGGTCCCAGGGATAATAATTGCAAGGAGTTTAGCACAGTGCCTTGGTGTATAGTCAATGCTATAAAAATGCTAGTATTATTACTGTTGTTACTGTTATTATTAAGCATTGCTACTGGCCTATGGAAATTCAAGCTCATTTTACATGCTATTTATAAGAATTCTGTCTCTGAGTTAAAGGGCTGTTATGCATGTGTGAGTGTGGTTCAATAGAAATTAGAAAGTGGCTGGTCTATTCAGCCACAGTTACAACTTCCTGGAAACCACAAGGCCCTTTTGGCAGGGGCACCAGAGAGATGCTCAGGCCATGCTCTATGGTCTGAGACAACAGCATCAGCAAAGTTGAACAAAGAATTCTCTCCAGGCCACACTGGACATGCACATATGTGCATGCACATGCGTACAAACACACACAACCTGAGTGGCACACAGATTTAGAACTGCTGAGAAATAACCCCTATGTCATTCTAAGCATCCATATGCCCATCCTGAGCTATCTTTGGGAAATCCATCAAGCCCCAGGTTTTCTCACTAAGTTCTGGAATTTGGCCAATCCTCCTCTGAGTCAGAGGTGGCTGAGTCCCTCAGAGATTTTGGCTTGCTCTCCCTGGAGATAGAGTAGAGGCAGCTCTGGCTCCCAGAGGATCTGGCCTGAGCAGCCTGCCCACTGGTGCCCTTCTTTTCTCTGGTTCTCTTTTCTCTTCTCTGCTCTTCAGTCCTCTATTTCCCCATCAGGGAGAAGAACCTTTGCACTGGCCCCACTGGAGACATGTTTACCTCAGTGGCTTCCTACTGGGTTCCAGGTTACTGAAGCTTCCCTGGGGTAGAGAAGAGTCTGCATGGCTGATACCACCTCCTGCTCCAAATGGAGTGAAAAACTCAGAACCAGATAACCATTAGTATCATTGCCCTTGGCACTTGTAGTTGGAATCAAAGCAGCAGCAGCAGCAATGTTTCCCCAGTGCTTTGGGCTGTAGGGTATTTTGGACACCTGATCTCATCTGAGCTTCACTGAGGAGGTCCAGTGGTGAGGCTGACATAGGCTTTCTTGTCTCCATCTCAAGGAGAGGAAGTGAGGCTCAGGGAACACTAACCTGCCCACAGTCATGCAGCTAGTTTCAAAGGTAAGATCTGAACCCAGGTCTCCTTGACTCTGAGTCCACCACTGCTGGCATTTTTAGAATACAGAATGAGAAAAGCCTTGACTTTCTGCTGTTTGATCATGAATTTCTATTGTTCAGCCATTCCAGTCCTGTCTGACCCTCTGTAACTCCATCTGGGCTGTTTTGGCAGATACCAGAGCAATTTGGCATTTCTTTCTCCAGTTCTTTTGACAGATGAGGAAACTGAGGTAGATAGGGTGAAATGACTAGCCCAGGACCACCCAGTTAGGAAGTGTCTGAGATCAGATCTGAACTCAGGAGGATTCCTGACTCCAGACCCAGTGTTCTATCCACTATGGTGCCCCCTGGCTGCCCTTCCTTGAAGTCAAACTTGAATGTCACCCTTTTTCAGAAAGTCCTCCATAGTTAGGTACTGTTCTTTCCCCTTAGAATTCCAAGAATTCTACATTTTCACCCTTTGGAGAAGTGATCATGTAATATTGTGTATGAAAGTTATCTGTACTTGCTGTCCCCCCACCCACTCGCCACTAGATGGGGAGCTCCTTTGAAGGCAGAGAGCTAGATGTATCTTCCTCAGTATGTGTAACGATACTGGGATTTGAAGATCTTCCA
>JAQQSU010009195.1:0-12756 GCA_028627135.1 Pseudochirops cupreus
GGTTTGGTTGCTGTTCTTACTTTGCTTCCTGTGCTTATTCATAGCTGGCCAAAGATTCTTTTAGTTCCATGGAACTCTGCTTCGAGAGAGGAAAGCTCTGTCCCAAATCGCTGGGGTTTTCCCAGCTGCCGGAGCTTTTAGGAGGCTGCTGGGGCCCTCCCCTGCTCTGGCTCACTGAAAACAGACCCCAGGACCACCACCCAAGACCACGATCCAGATCCAGGCTGCTCAATGCAAGAGCATTTGGCCTCTGAACCATCGCTTGGCCCCCCTGCAGTCTGCAGGCCAGGAGATCTGAAGTGGCAATGTGGAGGTGGGTGTAGGGCCTCCACTTCTGCCACTTCCTTGCACTGGGGGCAGTTTGGCCAGACCTGCTTTTCCCCCCGATTTTTAGCTGAGTTCCACTAACCTTTCACTTAGACCTTTTTTTTTTCTTTATGGCTTAATAATTCTGGAAACTGCCACAGCTGCTGCAGATCCACTCTTCTGTTGCTCCAGCTGCAGCTCAGCTTGTCCAGTTTCCCCAGGGCCAAGCTGCCATTTCATTCTGGGCTGATTTCGGCTTCTAGTCCTGAGATGGTGCCTCCTGGCCAAGCTGCCTTTAGTGGAAAGTATATTTGTGTGTGTTTTAGAGTTCTAGAATTTGTTTAGAGTCATATTTTATGGGTATTTTGAAGTGGCTATATGGGAGTTGCGATACCTTGCTGCTCCTACACGCCATCTTGGCTCCGCCTCCTCTGTAAATTTTCTTACCTTTAGTCTGAGCATGTCAAGTTCCTTCACCTTATTGTCATATGCCTTAATCTTTAGGCCCCTCACTACCATGGTCATCTTCTACCTTTCCAATTTATCAGTGTCATTTTAATGTACCCAGAACTGGAGACAACATCCTAGACATGATCTGATGAGGTCAGAGTATCATGGTACTACCACTTCTCTGCTTCTGGATCCTATAGCTCTCTTAATGAAGCCCATTTGTTTTAAGGCTGATATATATCATACTGTTACCTTTCTTTAAGCTTAGTCTCCTAAAACCTTCATATGATTTTCAGATAAGCTGCTATTAAGGCATTCTTCCTCTATATATTTATGGTGTTGAGTTTTTGAACCTAAGTATAGAACTTTACACTCATTCTTATTAAATCCCATCTTAATTGAATTCAAAATCCACCATTCTAGCCTCACTCTAATTTGAAATCCTTGAATATTTCATCCAGTATGTCAGAAATACCTCCAGTCTATCAATGAACATTTATTAATCATCTTCTATGTTCCAGGAACTGTAGTAAGGTTGAGGACACAAAGAAAGCTAAAAGACAGTCCCTGCTCTCAAGGAACTCAAATTCTAATGAAGGAAACAATATAGAAACAATTATGTACAAACAAACTATATACTAGATAAATAAAAAATAATTAACCAAAGTAAGTTACTAGAATTAAGGGGGATTAGCAAATGTTTCCTGCAGAAAACAATGTTTTGACTGGTACCTGAAGGAAGATATAGAAGGCAGGAGGAAGAGATGAGGAGGGTTAGTGTTCTAGACATGTGAGACAGCAAGAAAAAATGTCCAGAATGAAGAAATGGTATATCATGTGCAAAAAAACAGCAAGGAGGCCAGTGTCATTGGATTGAAGAGAACATGGAGATGTGGAGGTCGGGTTGTAAAGTGCAAAAAGATTGGAATGGTAAGAAGGCACACTCTGAAGGGCTATTAATGCCAAAGAGAGAATTTTATATTTCATCCTGGAGGGTAGAAGGAACAGTCAAGGTTTATTGAGCAGAAGAGTGACCTGGTCAGACTTGCCCTTTAGGAAGATTACTTCGTCAGTTAAGAGAGAATGAACTGGAATGAGGTGGGTTTTGTGGAAGGGAAAGTAACCAGAGTGTTGCAATACTCCAGATGTGAGGTGGTGAGGGCCTGTACCTGTGGTGGCTGTGTTAGGAGAGGAAAGATGGAAGCATTATACAAGAGGTGCCAAAAAGGTAAAAACTACAAGTCTTGAACAAAATTGATTTTGAAGGCTAAGAGAATGAGGAATAAAGGATAACATCTAGGGTCAAAGCCTAGGTGACTGGGCAGATGGAAATACCATAAACAGTAATAAATTAGGAAGAGGGTATAATTTGTAGAGATAGATGACTAATTCAGTTTTGGACACAGAGTTTAAGAAATAGGCAGTTGGAGATACGAAACTGGAGGTGATTAAAGATTAGAGTTGGAAAAAAAGACTGGAGAATGCATATATTTACTTATCAGATATTCATTGTTAAAAATAAAAAAATAAAAAAATACACAATAATCCACACTATCCCACCCACATCCTTGGTATTTGTGAGGAAGAATAGGAACGCACAGAAACCAGAAAAGAAAATCCATGGGTTCAGGAAAAACCATTTGATTACAGTAACTTAGAGTTCTGAAACTGTAAACATTAGTATCTATTTTTAGTCACTGGAACTGTCCATACAAGTTCCATGATAAATGAAACATCTGTTTTGAACAGATGTGTCCACTGCTGAGATGAGTCTATCTATGTTGTACCTGATTAACATTTTCATTGGGCATGCCATCTGACCTAATGTAGCCTGTATTCTCAGTGACTTCTCTGATACTCTGTCTTCAATATGTTCAGTTGCTTATCTAGACTTATTCCTCAACTGCTACTCTAGTCACTTCCATCTTCAAGCTTAGCTGATGCAATTTTTAAGTTTCTTCTTCCATCTCTCTTGTGTTTATGGTTTTGGGGAATCTCTGCCAAGACTGCATCTTAACTTATGGTTAATAGCCAAATTCCCATTTTCTTTTTTGTTTTGCTTTGTTTTTTGGAGGGGGAAGGCAAGACAATTGTGGTCAAGTGCCTTGCCCAAGATGACACAGTTAGTAAGTTGTGTCAAGTGTCTGAGGCCAGATTTGAACTCAGGTTCTCCTGACTCCAGGTCCAGTGCTCTATTCACTCTTCCACCTAGCTGTCCCAAATTCTAATTTTCTGTCTATGATTAGGTAAATTATATTTTTCCATAAATGTTTGAGTTTCAGTATCCACATTTCCCTAGTAATTAACTTGAAGTCCTCAAATTGTTCATATGTGTATATATTTATACATACATATACATATGCATGCACATATCACTAAAGCGCTAGGATTCTTCTGCTTGTAACATTTAAAATTGAGCAACTGCTGTCTCAGAACTATGATTCAAATTAACTGCTTCTCTTAGAACTATGCCCCAGACAAATGAACTGTCACAGCAGACCTAACTGAATAACTGCTTTTCTCAAAAACATACTTATGCTCCAGATAAGTGAACAGCCATTCCCTTACGTAGATATTTGTTAGCCATCCCTTTCGTAATACATTCTATAATTCTTCCAAGAACCAAAATAAAACTCAATGGTATATAGTTTGCATACTCCATTTTTGTTCACTCCCCCCACTTTTTCCCCCCTAATTAGGACATTTTTCCTTCTCAGATCCTGAAATACCTCTCACAGATATTTTATTTGATCTTTCAAATAAAACTGACAGAGGTTTAGCAATACATCTTTCAGTGCCTTAGGATGAAGTTTATTTGGGTTTGTGACTCAAACTAATTAGGAGAACCTAGATAGTGTTTTGCTATGCCTGTAGTTATCTTGGGTATCAACATCCTATTAGCCATTTTGTGTTGTTCTTTCTAGTCCAAAAATAATTCCTTTTGAGTGAGAAAGAGAAGCACAATTAATAGCACAACTTTGTATTTCCAATATGCTTTATGTTTCATCCATTTCAAGCAGTGATGTATCTTATCTCTCCTTTGATCATCCTTTTTTCTTCAACATTACTTTTAAAAAATCCTTTTTATTGGCCTTAGCTTTCTCCACCAACCTCAGCTCATTTGGAGTTTTAGCACTCCTGGCACTATTCTTACAGGATACTTGATTCTTTTGTATGCATCCTTTGTTATCTGCCCTAGCTTCCATCATTAATACATGTCTAAAAAAAAAAACTGAGTTGGCTGATGAGTCCCCTATACTTCTACACTGTTCTCTCTAAATATATCTTCTTTCTCCTCTTTAGCAGAATTATTTCTCTTTGCAGAATTCATTCTCTTCATCCCTGTGAGTTTCCCATCCCTTTCAGACTAAAATTCCTGGAGAATTTTAGTCTGTGTGACCCTACCTTTGCTTTCTCCAAAGCCTTTGAAATCTTTCTTAAAGTCTATGGTGTCAGAAGATGCTCATCTTTTCTCTCTTCTAACATAATTAATAAGATGTAGTGGTCACATACCCTCTACACTTTTCCCCCAGAAGGAAAGTGGGGGTGGATCTGAGGATAAAAAAATGTGGGTAGAGAGTAAAGCTTTACATATACTTAGCTAGAAAACTGATTAGCCTATTAAGTATATAGTCCTTGACACTAAAGGACTTCTACTAACTTATTGTACCAACTGCCAGTTTATCTCTAAATATGCCTGTTGTGTTTATCGTTATTTGGCCAATTTATAATAGCTGAATTCACAGGTTTGCTTACCCTAGTTTGGTACATTTGTAAAAGGCTTGTCTATCTTAGTTTAATATTCCACAGATCCTAACTTTGTAGGGCAACTGAGAATCTGTAAAACTCAGGATGAATTCTTTTAATACAGCTATCAGGATGAGAATCAACATCAAGATTTAGATGGTAGCAAAATTTATAGGGAAATATGAAACACCATGATTGTTTGTCCACTAGATGATCTTGTATTGTATTAATAAACTACACTGTTTAGATCAACTAAATGTAAGGCTCTGTCTCTGTCCCTTGAAACTGTGGACTCACTCATCCGGTGAGTCTCCCATCATTTCCACCCCAGCAACTGGGTCCTTAGCTTCACTAACACTCCACATTCTTCATTCTGGCATTTAACCATCTTTTGATGATAAGGCAAGAATAAACAAGCAAACTCAGTTATAAAAACATAGAATTATGGAAATGGAGAGATCTTTAATGTCCTTTGATCTTACTTCTGGGACCAGACGCTGTCCCTCCTGCAATGTTGGGTGGGGTGGCTAGGCCTAGATCAGGACTTTTTGCTGATTTGATTCCAGGCTTACTATTGGGCTACTTGAAACTTAGCGTTAGCGTTGGTGGTTCAGGCACTTCATCTATGGAGGATGTTGGGAAAGGTTCTTTCTGATAGGCAGAGCAATGAAAGGTTTGTGTTATATGCGTGTGTAATCTTTTATCTTTTTTCTGAATAGTCTGATGGTTCCCCCAGAACTTGTTAGGTCTTGGTAGTTTATCTTTAAAGATGCCCATTGACTTTGTGAACAGTTCTAAAGATCCATTGATCTATTCCCTGTCCCACCTGTACTGTACCACTCGTTGTTTGATTCTGCTCTTCTCATCCTTTTATTCTGTTTCCTCATGGTTATAAAACATTTTGCTTTTTTCAACCATATTGAAATATTCTTGCTATCTATCTCCCTCTTGAAGCTATTTCAGTGAAGATCTTTGATATGAGTATTAATATGAGTAAAACAAATATACCTTTGTCTTGGAGTTAGCAGAGTAACAGTAGCCATTCCTTCAACAGGATCAGTTCAGAAGCCTTTTGACAATGTCCCTCAAAGGTGGTTAAGTAATTTCTGCTTCTAATGATGAGAACTCAAGGATTTAAAAGACAGTCAGCTCCCATGCTGGGTAGCTCTGTTAGTTCCTACCTGTCAATTTGCAAATGTGGAAACTGACACCCAACCCAAGGCAATTATGTGACTTGTCCATGAAACTAGAGAGAGAATGTGAGAGATGAAACTAGATTTCAGATTTCTTACCTTTCCCTCTACTCCTCTTTTAATGATACCACATTGCTTCTCAATGTGCATGAGGAAACATGTGAACACAAATACACTTCCCTACAGATGAGTTTTGATGCTGCTGTTTAGAAAACTCAGTTTACCTGACTTTGAGAGAATTTGGCTGATTTTTAAAGCTGCCCTGTCAGCTTAGACTTCCATATGATGAAATTCCCAATGGAGACATCACTACCATAGAACAATTCATCTGGGTGGTCAGAGTGGTTAGACTAGGGCCAAAGCTGAAAAATGAAATAAAATCCCTTTATTTTGGGAACTTGTTGATAGGTCCCTCTCATTTCATTTTTCTCTATCATCATTATGCTTTCATCATGAGTATAGGGAAATGTTGCAGCTGGAAACACATGAGAGGTTAGGTCACTCTCTTGCATGTTAAGAATGCCCCATGAGTCTCTCTTTAAAGACCAGTTGGTCTAAAGTTCCCCTAGAATATGTTGGTTATGCCCTATTGATTATTCATTGGATCTATAAAAATGGTTATGAAAACAATAGCTTCTGTGCGCACTCAAAATGCAGAAATATAAGGAAGGAAAACTTACAATACATACTGCCCTACATTTATAACTAAATACTTCTCAAGGAGCACATATCTCCTCTTCATGCCCCTCATCACATAAGAGTGAAGCCCAAAGGAGGGAATCTCATCCCAAGAGATCTATCTGGTAACAAACAATCCTTTATGTAAACCTGGAGGAGGAGGTCAGAATTTAATTACATAATACTGCCTACAGAACTCCTAGCATTTCTCTGGTAAAGTCAAAATGTCAAAATAAATTCTGCATAAGGTCATCAAATTTCCTTAGTTTAGGAAGGGTGCACAATTATGAAAGCTAAAGAACTTATAGGAAATACATTTGGCTTTCAGGAAAGGGAATGGGCATTTATTAAGCATTTATACTACGTGCAGGCACTATGCAAAGCAGTTTACAAATATTTACTCAGTTGAGCTGCACAACAACCCTGGGAGGTGGGTGATATTATCAATCCCATTTTACAGCCAAAGAAATAGAGGCAGATAGAGGTTAAGTGACTTGCCTAGGCTCATACAGCTTAGTAAGTGCCCCAAACTGGCTACGACCCAAGACCTTCCTCACTCCAGGCCCAATGTTCTGTTCATTGTTTTACCTGGCTGCCTCTAGTACTTTCAAGGCTGCGGAGTTCATAAACTTGCATAGGCTTATGGATTTAGAGCTGGAAATAACCTTAGAAGTCATGTAGTACAAGCCTCTCATCTTTTAGACAAGGATACAATTGCAAAGAAGCAAAGTGGCTTGTTCATGATTGCACAGGTAGAATTTGCAGTCAGATCATTTGACTTTAGATCTATCACTCCTGCTATTGCAACAAGCAGCCTCTGTGCCTCAATTCAGCTGTTGTTGCCACTGTTGTTGTTTGTCCTTCATTCTTGAAGAGCATCAGTGACATCATGGTGTGAGGTCTCGACTGGTGCATGGATTGGATTTAAGTGAGGCAGAGTGGCACAAACTTGTCAGCCTTACTTTCTCCTCCAGAGTCACTGAAGTCTAGTGGCAAGACAAAAGTCAAGATGAACAGAGACAGCTCAGAAAGCAGCGGGTGACCTTGGCCTTTCTAAATCAAAGTCTTTTGTCAGTTAATGGAAGGAGGAGTGATTAAAAAGTAATAAAGGAGCAAAGAGAAAAACAGGATGAAAAGAAAGATCGGGTTTGCTACATGTGGAATTCCCAAAGTACCTAAAAACTGTTAAGGACTTCTCCAATTACATTAAACAATACTCTAATGATTTCAAAAGGTCATCATGACAGGCTTCAGAAGACTACTGTCTCTTTTATAATAACCCAGGACTTCCATGTTCCTATCATCTTCTAGATCTTTTCTTGTTCCATCTAGACTCTCTAAGTAGAAACCTGTTTTCACTTTTGATTTTTTTTCCCCCCATAAGTGCCTAGCTGTAGCAGCAAGCACCCCAGCATACCCAGGATGGCTGCTAGCATATGTTCTTTGATCTGTTTTTCTAAAGCAGCAGTTCTCAACCTATGGGTTGCCATCCCCTTGGGGGTTGAATGACCCTTTCACAGAGGTCACAGGGGTCACCTAGGACCATAGGAAAACACATATTTCTGATGGTTTTAGGAACCAAGACACTGTGCTCCTCTATCTGTCTCCAGGTGGATCTGCCCACATTCAGACATGCCCACACATGAGTATTAAGGGGTCGTGGCATTAGGAAGGTTAAGAACCACTGTTCTAAAGGAAAGCAACTCAAAAAGGGTTAACAATCTTTAATCAATCAAACATACATTATTTACCTAGTTTGGGGGAAAAGTCAGCACCCCGAACTTCAGAAAATACAAACAGAAGTTATAAGAGTAAATAACACAATTCAGCAGATAGGGCTTCTAGCTGTTTTACCATTACATCCATACCTAGTCACCAGAGAGAGAAGCACCAACATCTGGGTTTTCAAAGCCAGAGGGCTCAACAGCTGCCCAGAGTCTGGGCAAATGACACGACTCTTCCCAAAGTGAGCCCCAAAGCAAAACCTTGCCTCAGAGGTATATATAGCCTTCTCCAGGGTCAGAGAACACCACAACCATGATGACCCACTTGACTACAAAGTAACAAAAGTTGTGCTTTTCTGCAAAACAAGCCTCCTGCCACAGGCTCCAGGTGAACACATGTAGCCTATCTGAGGAAAGAGTATGTTTTCAAATCAGGAAAGGTCCTTAAGTTCAATTTAGGCTTGTTAAGGGACAGGGAAGATCTTCAAATTTCCATTACCATTATACTAGCACATACTTGGCACATACTATTCATATTTATGGGAGTGCTGCTAAAATACTTGTTAAATGGACATATCTTGGTATAACAGAAAGAACACTGGCTAAAGAGTCAGAAGCCTGAATTTCAAATCCTGTCTCTGATATTTGCTACTTTTGTGAATCTGAGCAAGTCACTTATTCTTTCTTGGACTCAGTTTCCTCATTTATAAGATGAGGATGTGAAACTAGATCAGGGGTTCTTAACCTGGGGTCTATGAAATTGCATACACCAATGGACTTTGGGACTGAGGTCACATACATATATCCATACTCTATTTTTTTGTGGAAGTTAACACACTATGTTTGTGTGGGACCAGTTAGAGTTAGTGAAAGTGGGAGATCTCATCAGTCTCTTAAATGCTTTTAAAACTTCCAGTCATTTGCTATACTAGAGACATTAGGGAATTATTCTTTTGGCTGAGATCTAGGACTCTGTCTCTTGGTTGAGCTCAGCTATTTTTGCTCCAAATGAAAGAGTTACTTCACTCTTTATTATCTGGTATATATTCTCTTCTACATACTTTCTCTGCTTTCTGTTTTGCTACTGACTGGGAAAAATGGGTTTCTTGGGCAAAGTACTATGTGTGTTCATTCTGGAATTGGTATTTGGTGGGAAACGGGCCAAGCCTTGGATATAGAATTTGGGGTCCTCTTTTCCCAACTGCTTCCTTAGTGAAATAGTGGTCAGAAGTTAGATTGAACCCGAAAATCCTATCCCATAGACTAACAATATTTAAGGGAGCAAATAGATATAATCCTAGTCTGGTGCCTTCTCTCTCTGAGAAGAGGTGAATGTCCTTTGACCCCAATTTCCTACTTCCCCTTCTGACTGTAATTAAAGTCTCCTTTGGAAAAGAGTGAGCAAGGAGAAGGCCATAGATATCTACTCTTACTTCCTTTCAGCTGTATAACAACATCCTCATGCTACATGTGTAGAACGGCCCTCATGATACATGGGCCACACTGTACAGAAATTTAAAGTATATTCAATAGACTGATGAAACTGTAACTCTTCCACTATGGTCAACTCTACCCAGTCATCTCACACAGGTGTAGGGCATGGATCTCCACCAATAAAGAGAAAATCCCATACCAATTTTTTTTTTCTGTTTTTTGTTTTGGATTGGGGTTACATTTTGATAACCATCTCAACATAATTATATTTTGTATTCTTATGTCTTTTATTTTATGCATTTAAAAATTTATTCTAAAAAAAGGGGTCTATAGGCTTCATCAGATTTCCAAAAGGGAGAAAAAAAGGAACGAAGTAAGGAAACAAGGAAGGAAGGAAGGAAGGAAGGAAAAAAACTAGCATTAATTTTATATCTACTATGTGCCAAACACTGTGCTGAGTGCTTTACAAACTTTATACTATTTGATCTTCATAACAATTTTAAGAGATAGGTTCTACTATTATTCCCATTTTATGGTTGAGGAACCTGAGGCAGACACAGGTAAGTGACCTTCCTCATGTCACTTATAAAGCTGGTAAGTATTAGAAGGGTCCTTGACATAAAAAGGTTAAGAAAGTCCATACTAGATAGTCTGAGATTTCTTCCAGGTTTCATTCTGTACTGAATTACCTTATAGAGAGACCTCACATTCAAAACACTTTTGTGAACCTTCTCAATTCAGAACAACCTAGAGCAGCCATCATTCTCCTCAGCAGAAATAATAGTGAAAAGCAAGCTTTGACTATCTGGTGGTAATCAGCCAGGGACTAATTTCTTGCCTTCTTTGGCACATGGTGGTTGGCATGTATTTTCCTGCTTGTCTTCCCTCCCTTGCCTCCCCCTCCCACCTCTAACACCTGAATGGCATGGCATGCTCTGTCTCCAAATGTCAAGTTTCTCAGAGCAATTATGTTATTCAACTGCTAGCACTAATTAGGTGATTAGGCAATTAGAAAAAATCCTGAGGTTTTAGCAGTTTTATTCCTTAATCTGTCCTTGATGTCAGTGGCTGTGTAGCCTTGCACAGAGGTCTCTGTCCAACACGGAACAGTTTCTGGTGGCCCTTGTCATTCCAGGGTCTATCACCTTTAAGATCAGGTCCAGTGGCAGTCCCCTCTAACGAGCACACAATGAGGAGTCTAACAAGCCCAGGGCAGCAGTGCAGAGTTAGAGCTGTAAACCTTTTCCATCGAGAAATCCTCACTAGTGTTTCTTGTCTCAGAAAGAGCCTTAGCTTCTGAGCAGCTCCCTTGATCCCAGGGCTGCTACCTAAGCCTGCAAATTGGTGCTGTCTCCAGGACCACTGGACATTATTTTCAAAGAGAAGGAGGGAGAAAAGAATGCATGTGGTGAAAATGAAAGCACCAAAGAATACAACAGGGCATAGCAGATATTTTCAGGCACCACATCTGGGGCATCCCAGCCAAGTGAACATTTCCCAGGGTTGACTCATCAGTGTTTTCGAAGCTACGGCCAAAAATAAATCAATCCAGCAATTCAATTGCATGAGCAAATGTTGGAAACATTTGATCACATTAATCATTAAGGAAAATGTGCTGGTAGGTTTTTATTTTCTTTTCAAAAAATCTTAAATTTGTCTTCCGTGTTGTTTCTGGAAACTGAAACAAAACAAAAATAATAATAATAATAATTAATAATAACTGTTCATATCTATGTAGTTCTCTAAGCCTGACAATGCAACTTTCCCAACTAATGGTAAAGATCATGTCACAATTCATCCACAAATTCTCTTCCTCCTTAATTCTCTCTCCCCCAAGTCAAGAGAGGCGTTGCCAAATTTGCTTAAACAATTGCATTTAGGGCCAGAAAGGATCTTAGAGACCATCTAACCCAACTTCTTCATTTTACACATGAGAAAACGGAGGCATTCAGAGAAATTAAGAGATATATCTAAGGTCAGGCAAGTAGTAACTAGCAGAACTGGGACCAACAAAACAATGAATGTATCTGAAGTTGCTTGTAGTACATTAAGAATAAAAACTGGGATTATGATAGAAATGCTTGCTAAGAGAAAGGATGGTGACACAGAAAAACTAACAGGCAGTTAACAAGTTAACAAGTAATTATGAAGCATCTGCTATGTACTTCATACTATCAGGTTATTTGTGATGACCCTTGGCGGGGGGTGGGGAGGTGGGGTCGGGGTGAGAGGGGGAGATGAGATCTAGATCTGGAAGCCACCTAGTTCAACCCCTTCATGTCATAGATAGGGAAATAGGCCTAGTAATGTGTTTTGTTTTTTGGTTCAAAGATCACTCTCTTTACCAAAGCAAAATGAATTGAACTTTACATCATTATTTCATTCACCTTAAGAAAAAGCTCCTATCCTACTTCTCAGAAGCATTATTCTCTTCTTTTCCCAACATAGCTAATACCAACAATAAAACAATACAAGTCAAAATCTTTCTTTTTTGTAGATCTTAGCATTCCCTAAAATTACTCATTCTAAGTTGTAGCATTCCTTGTACTATTTTTGAAGGATTGTTCCATAGTTTGGTATTCATCCTCTGGATCTTATTTCTGGCTTTTATACATGTCTTTTGTAAATCTAAAATCAGGCAATTGCTATGTTCCCTGTGAAGCCAAATTCAACAACTTCTCCTTTTCCTTTTCAATGGAATTGGTTCTCTTTGGGTCATCAGAATTTCAACAATAAGAACTTCTCCCCGGGTATACTTCCCCTGTAGAATTTTAGTCTGTAGGATCCTACTTATCTTTTTTCTTCAACACTATGAAATATCTCTTGAATTCTAAGATGCATGCCAGACTATACCCCTATTTCCTCTCCTTCTTCCTATTAACATTCCTGTAATTTTCATCCCATCAATTAGTATCTTTTTGCTACTAAGAATTATATCACAGAGGCTTAGGATTTCAGACTGGGACTTCTGAGAAGGGACCTTGGTGACCATATACTCCAAATAAAGAAAAAGATTTTTCTCTGCAACAGATCTGACAAGTGGTCATCTAGACTTAGTTTGAAGCACTCCAGCAAGAGACACAGGGTAACGTCTTCCAGTTTTCAGGGCTTTTATTTATTTATTTTTATTTTTAAAATTTTATTATAGTTTGCATCATTCATTTCCACAAGATTTTGAGTTGCATATTTTCTCCCCATCTTTCCCCTACCCACCACCCCAAAAC
>JAQQSU010009196.1:0-12756 GCA_028627135.1 Pseudochirops cupreus
GAATGATTAATGATTGAGTTGCCCCATGAGTGGAAGTTTGAGTATTCTATTGTTTCTTGTTAATGATTGAGTTGCCCCATGAGTGGAAGTTTGAGTATTCTATTGTTCCTCGTTCTGAATACTGCCGCTGTAGTGAAAACTGTGTGGCCATTTTCTGTGATAAGCCTTGTTCTGAATATTGTGGCCACTGTAGTGAAAACTGTGTGGCCATTTTCTGTGATAAGATGTAATGTTGTGAATATTATGATGTTTTGAATGTTTGTCTTGATTTGTAATGGAATAAACAGAGTGTTCACTATATTTTGTAATCTGAACTCTAAAGGCTGTTCACAGTAGCATTCCTTTGGGAATCTGCTGGTGCATGGCATTACAGACCATGGAAGAGGATCCAGGGAATCTGAGAGATTACTCTGAGTCAAGCTGAAAGAAGACTTTACTTGGATACTGTATACTGACTGAGAAGATTATGATTTACTTGTGACTGCAGAGTGGATGACCTATTTATTTTCTGATGACTGAATAGTGAATGATGAGTGAATAGTAATTGATTTGTAACTTGGTGTGCCCCATGGGTGGAGAACTTTGACTATTGTACTTTGTGTCCCTTAAGGAGGCAAACCTCCTTAGAGATGATTGAATGATTGAGTTGATTGAGTGAGTGAGTTATTGAATGATTGTTCTTTGTTCAAAACTATGTGACCATTGTGGTGAAAACTATGTCGCCATTTTAGTGGTAAGTTGTTGTGAATGCTATATTTTGATTTTCTGTGATAAGTTGTAATATTGTGAATGCTACATTTTGATTTTCTGTGAATGTTTTGCCCTGGTTTGTTATTGAATGAATAGAGTGTTCACTATACTATGTAATCAGAACCTTGAAAAGCTGTTCACAATAGCATTCTTCTGGAAAGCTGTTTGTGCTTGGCTTTACACTTACTTGGGTCAAGTTTTTGTACTTCTTTGAATAAATTGTCAATTATCCTTCCAAGTCTTTACTCTAGTGCTCTCATTTCTTTTTCAATTCTTTCCTCAACAATAATAGATAGATAGATAGATAGATAGACAGATAGATAGATAACATTTATCTGATTATTACTGATGGGAAAAGTAAGGCAAACAGAGATTAAGTGACTTGCCCAGGATCATATAGTTAGTAAGTATCTGAGACAGGATTTCAAATCAGGTTTCCTGACTCTCAGACCAATGCTCTATTCATTGAATAACTGCCTCTGTAAGAGATCTCCTTTAATTTATAATATGATTTTTAAACTCTTACTTCATCTGTTCCAGGAATTCTAGTTGGTCTTGCGGCTAGATGTGATTTGCTCAGAGGCTTTGCTTGTAAGATATTATAAAGCTGTCCTATTTTTCTGGGTTTGTTTCAGGAGTACCTCTGGCTCCATAATATCATGGGTATTGTTTCTGTTATTCTTCCAGCCTAAATTAGAACTTTGTGTTAGTTCCTGCTAATTTTCAAACTTTCAGTGTCCCCTAAGAAGTTTTGTCTAAAGCAAAGTCTCATTGTTGCCTTACTACTCTGACCTTTGGAAACTCTAGGTCTTATTTGCTTCTGGGTTACATTCCTATAGACTTGGACCTGTTTGGAACATCAATAGATTGCTTCTGACTCTATCCTCTGCCAACTAGCCAGAAGGCTTTCCAGGTTTAGAGTGACAGAACTCTTGAACTGATCTCCTTTCTCTCCTTATTCAACTGTAAACCCCAGCCCAGGTTTGTGGATTGAATCTACAAATCTTGATCTAATCTCTCAGGCCTAATCTCTCAGACCCAGTCCATGCAACATAACCTAGAGGCCTTCCTGTGGGAGAAAAATAGATTAGGAAATAGTTTCAATGATACTTCATTAAGAATTCTAATTGTATATGTAGCCAGACTTCCAACCAAGTCTGATATGTTTTGTGTGCCTGTATAAGGAAATTACGAAGATGGTCCCAGACATTCATTTCTTCAGAAGAGACAGGTCAACAGAAGATACTCCACGGGGGCTGAGAGACTTGGAAATAGCAGATATGCATGGAAAAACGTCCCTTTCGTATCTATGAACTTGTTTGCTTTCCTAGAGGCTGCTAGAACAGATTTCCTTGGTGATTTTGGACCCTCTTTCTTGATTTGATGTATTCTCATCTACTGATTTCTCTGAATTCTGTTTTTTTGAATAAATGAGTTTGTTCACTATTTATTGTTTGTAATGGTCTTTTCTTTTTAAGTTTAATTAATTTATTTTTATATTCTTTTCTGAAATAGTGTTTGATGGGAAAGAACTAAGGGCTACTCCTTAAGAGTAGTGTCCAGAGAAGTCCAGAGAAGTGACTTTCCTCTTAAAACAGATGTTTACCCCTCAACCAATATATGAGGGCATAGATTAAGATAATTCTAACCTAATTGGAAGTAGGCAAGGAAGGAGCAAATACCCAGAGGTGGCCTTTCTTCTGGTCCCTCCTAAGGCAAAAATCACAATCTCTGGTGGAGATGGGTTGCTTCAGATTCTTCCCACCCATGATCTGCATCAATATATTTAGGTAACCTATTTGGATATACTTATCTTACGTATTTACTTATACTGTAAATATTGCATTTTATTGTTTATATTATTGCTATATGCACAGGAAATTCCAAATCTCAAATTCTTTCCAGGGTACCATATTTTTTTTCCAGTCTTACAAATTCCACTGTGGAGATGGCAAAAAAAAAATGACCTTTAACAATTTATTTTGTTAAATAATTTGTTTTTCCTCCAAGGCTAATAGGTCTTCAAAGGTCTATATTTTCTTTATTATCTTACAGCATAGTTTTCACTTATGTATGCTGAATTATTATGATTTGCAGCCAACCTCCAATTTCTTTCAGATTATTATTTCCTTCCCAGGAATTATTAAAATAAGGCTATGAAGATGACTTCCTTTGGCATGTTTATGTTTCATAGGTGAACACTTCTTAAATGTGTACTTGAACATTTATTAAATTGCCATACAAATCTGAATTTATTACAGAGATCTCTTTACTAATGGGTTGTTTTCCATTTCCTGAAAAGGGAAGCTGATAGTGCCAAATTGGATTTCAAGGCATCTTTGGTTCTACTGCTGACCAATTTGAGGAAAATTACTCCCTATGCAAGGGGTTCTTAACCTGGATCTGTGAATGTGGATGGGAAAAAATTACATCTTTATTTCAATAAAGGATTGGGTTTCCATTCTAATTTTATGTATCTTATTTCATGCTTTTAAAAATATTATTCTAAAAAGGAGTTCATAGGCTTTACCAGAGTACTAAAGGAGCTCATGACACAAAAAAGGTTAACCCCTGTACTAGACAACTTCTCCATACTTTAAATAAGAATGTAATGGGTATTGGTTTTGTAACCAATGGTCAGGACCCTTCAAAGGACTCTAGGCTCATTGGGACTTGGTTCAAATCCTTGTGTCCCTGACCCTGACCCTATGGGGATCAATTTCCTTTTGTCTCATTTTCTTCACCTTGAGTTGCTCTATAAAAATATTCCACTATTATACTCATGGTATAATAGCTCATTTCTAGGTTTCTCCAAATGTTGTGTAACAGAGTCCCTTAATCCCACATAGGTACTCAAGATGTTAATGTGTGCTGAATATGAGGAGGCCTTTGTTGTTTTTTTCATGAGAACTCTATAGCAACCCTATTTATAAAAATAAAAACTTTTTTATTAACAAAAATCTATTTTCTCTCCCTTCCAGCTCCCCTCTTTGGGGAAAAAAAAATACAACTCTTGTAAATACTACAAACCTTTGTAATGAGTGTGCATAGTCAAGCAAACAAATTCCTTCATTGACCATGTCCAAAAAATATGCCTTAGTTTCCATAATGAATCTTTCCTTCTCTGTCAGGAAGTAGTACATTTCATCATGAGTCTTCTGTGATTATGGCTGGTCATTAGAATGATCAGAATTCTTAAATTTTTCTGATTTTTTTCTTTGTAATATTGTTCTCATATAAATTCTCCTAATTCTGCTCTCTTTATCCTGCTTCAGTTCATCTAAGTTTTTCCAGGTTTCATTGAAATTCCCCCTTCATCATTTCTTTCAGCATAATAGCATTCCATCATATTAGTATGACATAATTTATCAAGTCATTCCACAATTGATAGGCATTTCTTCTCCTTAGTTTCTAATTTTTTCCACCAACCTTTTCTACACAAATATTTGTGTATTATTGATCCTTTCCCTCTTTATTTGATTTCTTTGGGGGTATAAAGTAAATAAATGTGTAAAAGAGTATTTAATCACAGTTTAGTGACCTTTAGGTATAGCTTTGAATTGCTGTCCAGAATGGTGACACCAGTTCATAGTTCCACCAAGCCCTGGCTCTGAGTTATAAAAACAGTAATTATTAAATTTCCATTTAAAATATATACCACAGTGTTTGTCATTTTCTTTTTTTGTCAGCTTTGCTAATCTGATAGGTGTGAGGTAAAACCTCAAAGTTGCTTTAATTTTCATTTCTCTAATTGTTAGAGATTTGTAGGTTTTTAGAAAAAATGGCTACTGAAATTTTTTTCCTGTGAAAACTACGTATTCAAATAATTTGACCATTTGTTTGTTGAAGAATTGATTATAGTCTTATAAACTTAAATCTGTTTCTTATATATCTTTGAAATAAGACCTTTATTAATCCTTTATTGCAAAGGATTTTTTTTCTCCAGTCATTTGCTCGCCTTCTAATTTTAGCTCCATTAGTTTTGTTTATGCAAAAACTTATAAATTTTCTATAATTAAAATTGCCTGTCTAATCTTGTGTGATCTTCTTATTTATTCATGAACTCTTCCCTTACCGATAGATATAAAACACAATTTCTTCCTTGCTCCTCTAATTTATCATGTATCCTTTAAGATAGTCCTGTATCCATGTGATGCTTGTCTTGGTATGTGATTGATCAATAATCATTAGATTGAAGGAGACAATATACAAACCAATACATACAAATATAACTATATAGATATGTAAGATATATATTATATAATATATATAAGATGTATAGATATATAAGATATATATATAGATAGATAGATAGATAAGATATATCTATATATATGATAAATAGGAAATAATTAGCAGAGGGAAGGCATTGGAATTAAGAGGTGTTGGGAAAGGTTTCCTGTAAAAAGTGAGATTTTAGTTGGAATTTAAAAGAATCCAGTGGATAGAGCTGAGAGAGAGAGTTCCAGGCATGGGGAATAGCTGGGGAAATGCTCTGAGGTAGAAATGGAGTATCTTGTTTGTGGAACAGCCAGGAGGCCAGGGTCACTGGTGTAAGAAGACTGGAAAGGTAGGAGGGGGCTAGAAGGGCTTTGAATGCCAAAGAGTATTTTGTATTTACACCTGGAGACAATTTATTGAGTAGTGAGGTGACATGATTGGATCTGTACTTTACAAAATCACTTTAGTGGCTGAATGGAGGATGGATTGGAGTGGAGAGAGATTTGAGGCAGACAGACTCTCATTATGGCAATAATCAAGGCATGAGGTGATGAGGGCTTGCATTAGAATGGTGGCAGTGTCAGAGGGTAGGGAGTATGTTCGAGATATGTTACAAAGGTGAAATCTATAGGCCTTATTAACAACATGATTATGGGGTGGGGGTAGAGGTGGGGCAGTGAGAGATTGTGAGGAATCCAGGGTGACTTCTTAATTGTGAGCCCCAGGCACTGACAAGGGGATGTTCCCTTCTACAGTAATAGGGAAGGTAGGAGAAGGGGAGTGACAAGGGGAAAGATAATGATGATTTTAAGATTTCTACTGGACATCTAGTTTGAGATGTCTGAAAGGCATTGAAGATGTGAGATTGAAGATCAGCAGAGAGTTTGGGGAGGATAGGTAGATGTGAGAATCATTGGCATGGAGATGGCAATTACATCTCTGGGAACTGATTGGATCACCAAGTGAAGTAGTGTAGGGGGAGAAGATGAGAAGGCCAAGGCCAGAACTCTGAGGAATGACTACAGTTAGGAGGAGCCATGGGAGGTTTGAGGAGGGATGAAAAGGTCTGGAAGAGTCACTGTAGAGAGTGGGATATTGAGTTGATAAGGGAAGGATAGTAGGATTGCCTTACTGCAGTGAGGGCCCGGTTGAGGTTGTTTAACATAAATTTGTAGTGGACCCAGTCAGAGTGATTGTATGATTTTCTCCACCTTCATTCAGCAGCATGGGAGTGATCCAAGGCTGAGTCTTGTTTGGGCATAAACAATATGATAAGGAGGCTAGGGATTTGAGAGAGCAGCGTGGAGTTGAATTCGTTCACCAAGGAGTCAAGATGGCAAGAAGAGGAGACAATGGCTAGTTCAGGAAGATGGCCTGGGAGAGGAATGAAGGGATTAGAGGTCATGGTATGGATGAAGGGTATGATGTTGTAAGGGAAGGCACAAGGGAGAGGAGGTGTTGGTTTATACCTAATTTCTGGCAGACGGCTTTCTAGTTTTCTTAGCATTTGTAGCATTTTTGTCAGTCCTCCCATTAACTGTGTTCTGTGGTTTCATCAAATACTAGGTGACTTTCTTTGTTTGTCTCAGTATGTGGTGCATTTAATTTCTTCCACTGACCAACATCTTTTTATTGATCAGTACCAAATTTTTTGATGATTATTGCTTTGTAGTAAAATTTGAATTCTAATATTGTTACACCTCCCCTTTCTTCTAACTTTTTCCAAGAGTTTTTCTTGAGATTCTTGGCCTTTGGGGGGAAGCCATTTTTAATCCTCCCAGAAAACTGATGAGATGAAAAAACTTACAGGAGTGCATGTACAGGTGCATATAGATACTTAAGTAGCCCATTAGACAGCTAGATAGAAAGTAAGGATACTCTGGGGACTCCAGAAGAAGCAATACCTGTGTCGGAGCAGCTAAAAGCAATGGCAGGGAGAGCCTGCAAGGTTCAGACCTTCTGCTGCTTCATGATGTGGTTCATCTCCATGTTCTCCATGTCATAGGTCCAGTTCTCCAGCTTCAGAACCCATGTTGTTGATCTTCTTTCTTCTTTGAGAAAGAAGGTCAGAACCCATGTTGTTGATCTTCTTTCTTCTCTGAGAAAGAAGGAAATCTCCTTCTGAGAACCTGGTGCCCAAACTCTCAACTTGGGAACTCTCAAACTTGGAATTATTCATAAAGTAGCCTTAAATATTGGTGTCGTCCAGGAAATCTCTCTTTTCTGGCTGAAAAAAGAGTAGAGAGAGAGAGAGAAGAAAAGAGAGATTATGAGATGAGCTTTGTGGTTCACCATTTTAGTGGGTGAGATTACATATACATACACATATATACACACATACACATGTATGTACATACACATATATATAATGTTCATATACATATGTGTACATTCCAAAAACAGAGAATGATAATAAGCAGTTGAGGGTGGGAAGAGACCCAAGAGAGTGCTGTCATGAAATCAGACTGGAAAATTAGTCTGCAATATTAACCGCTGATGAGAAGCCATACTTCATAGAGCTAGAAATTGATGTTTGAGTATGGACTAATGTTTCTCTAAAGAACATTTTCCAGGTTATTTTTAACTATGTTAAATACAATTTCTTTTTCTTTCTTTCTTTCTTTTCTTTTTGGAGGGCAATTGGGGTTAAATGACTTGCCCCAGGTCACACGTCTAGTTTTTTGTGTTAAGTGTCTGAGCTGGATTTGAACTCAAGGTCCTCCTGACTCTAGGGCTGGGGCTCTATTCGCTGTACCACCTAGCTGCCCCATTAAATACAGTTTCCATTCCATTCTGTTTTCAGTGCAGTGAAAAGTTGTTATTTGGAGTCAGAGGACTTGTATTCAAATCTTGCCTCTGTAACAAATTAGCTGCATTTCTTTGGGCAATTAGCTTCTCTTGGTATCAGTTTCCCATTACGCAAAGTTAGGTGGTTGGACTAGATATCCTCTGAGGTTCATTCCCAATCTAAATCATCCCATAATTTTACTTTATGATATCTCAAGACTGACATTTAGAAGGTTTTTTATATTTATAAATTTCATTTGCAAGTGTTACAATATATGGAAGTATTTGGTGTACATGTGTTTTCAAACTTTATTTCAGGATGCTAAATTCTAACTTTGTTTCAGCCTCACGTCTGTTGGAAGTTCAGAGATGGAAATGCCACAAAGAAACAGAGTAATGGTAAGAAATGGTACTGAAATAAGGCTTTAAAAGTGATTCCAATGAGCATGTATGTGACTTATCTCAGTTTGTTCAGCATTGAAACCGCCCAAATATATCTTGGTTTTAAATTAATTATTGCCAAAGGTTTTCTAAACAGAACATGGAATACTTACTTGAGCAAATAGAATGAAGAGGCTGTTAAGGAATAAGAGTGAAAGAAAATATTATGGTACTGGAATTTTCGTGATTAGTGCTGAGACCCCAGCCTTACTACCTTTTGGAGTCTTCTTATTACCCCCTCCCCCCCAGTTCTCTATGAACTCCCAAATTCTTCATAATTATATCCCCATACCAAGGCTACCACCTGTCAATCAGTGGTCACTATACTCCTATGGGAGTTCCATCTTTTAGCCTTCACTTCAGAGTCATTATTTCCTATTGAAAACACTTTAAAATGTCCATTAACATCTCAACAATGTGAATAATGTTTAAATTACTCTGACCCCAATCACCCAGGACATACTCCTAAATCCATAGTTATACAGGGAGAAGGGTTTTTTGACTGAAAGATGCATTTTAGAGTTTCAAAATATAATTTTAATTAGAAATTTGTTTTTAATCTTTTGGCAGTCATTTAGTCTAATTTTTGAGTCTTTTTTTTTTTTCAGATTAACAAAGTAAAATTCAATTCTGCTAAAGGGAGAATTCGCTTAAATTTCCTTAGTTTATACTTTCTTCTTTTTTTCTTTCCCCTATGTTATAATCATAGATAGATGCTTGTATGATTAGCTGGTATCCTCGGATTACTGGTTAAGATGCAATTTCAGAGGTGGAGTACAAATTGCACGTTCAAATCCAGCCTTCTATTGGCTGTCCTAAACCAGGGAAAAGTACTAATTATAACATTTAGAATTTCTGCCCGGGGCTCCCAATTGACTTCCTGGAATTTAGTATTTTATCCCTACTAGTTTATGTTTGAAATTGTCTTTAACCTTGAGGCTTGCTCAACCTTTGCTTCTTTAGTTCCTGTCTTTTTTCTGTTTCTGAAATAAACAATTTGGACAGAAGTTAGGACTTGAGAGGCCTTGGGACCATACCAGCCTAAAATTACAATTTCCTCACATCTCTTCTTTCTACTGTTTTATGATTCATGGGAAGGTCACTAACAAGAAGAATAAATTGGGATTTTGAATATCCATCTTCATAGTATGATGAACAAAATGACTCTTGACTTAATCCCTTTTCCATGATTGTATGCTTTTGAAAATAACCCCTTTCATATGCAGAAAGAAAGAAAGAAGAAAGAAAATTACATTTCATTCTATGTATGATAGAGGCTCCAGAAATTGCAAGAAGTTTAACTCATAGGAAACTTATTTAGATTTACCTCCCGAACAAGCCCATGTTTTATTTTTAGCTAAGAGCAAGCAACATGTAGTATCAAAGGGGAGATAATAGCAGACCTGGAGTCAAAAGCCCAGGGTTTCCATCTTGTATTCACCATTAACTAGCTATGTGATCTTGAGTAAGTCTCATAATTTTCCTGGGTTGTAGACTTCTCATTTTACAAAGAGGGGTCTGTACTAAGTACTTTTTATGATGGCCTTTAGTGTTATCTCTAGCTCTAAAATCCTATGAGCTTTAGAGACTTTTTTGTACTTTTTCAGTTTATGTTGATGTTATGTGTTAGAGAATAGTTGATGACCAGAAACAGTATTCATATGTTTGCTTTGGAAATTTTAAAGATATTTTTTCTTTTAAAAAGTTTGTCTTTTTATTTTTTTAATTAACTAGCTTTGGAAAATAAATCTGTCACTTCCACTGTGCCCCCCAATTCACATTGGGAAAAACAAATAGAAAAATAAAGCCCTCAATATATAGCTATGTAGTTTGGCAGAACAAATTTTCACGTTATTCATGTCCAGATTATCTATCTATCTATCTATCTATCCATCTTCCTGCAATTCATCATCTCTCTTAAGAGGTGAGTGGCACATTTCAGTTTCATTCTTTTGAAATTATTGTTGTTGCATTGATCAGAATTCTAAAGTCTTTTAAAGTTATTTTTCTCTATGTTGTTGTATAAATTGTCTTCCTGTTTCTACTCACTTTATTTTCTATCAGTTCTTAGAAATCTTACCAAATGTCTCTGAAATTTTCCATTTCGTCATTTCTATAGTGCAATAACATTCCATTATATTCTCTTATTTCTCTTATTTTTCGTGTGATTTTTGATAGCTTAGATTTCTTCCGTTGAAAACTGCCTATTCATATCCTTAACTTATTGAGGAATGCTTCTTAGTCTTATCAGTTTGAATTTTTTGCTTATATATCTTGGAAATGAGACCTTTATCAGAGAAACTTGTTTAAAAGATTTTGTTCCATTCACTTCCTTTCTAATTCTAACTTCATTGGTTTTGATTATGCAAAAATTTTTAGATTTTATATAGTCAACATTGACTGTTTAATCTTGTGTGATCCTGTCTATGACTTGTTCATTTAAGAACTTTTTCCCTGCCCCAAGATCTTCATGGCAATTTCTTTCTTGTTCCTCTAATTTATTTGTGATTTAGCCTTTTATATTTGAGACCTGTATCAGTTTGGAGCTTACTTTGTTGTGTGGTGTGGGAGGTGTTGGTCTGTACTTAGTTTTTTGCCGGACTGCTTTCTAGTTTTCCTAACGGTTTTAGTTAAATAGTGAGTTCTTTCCCAGTAACTGGGATCTGTGGTTTTAACGTAACAAATACTCGGTTACTGTGTTTGTTGCCTTTTTTGTTTTGAAGATTACTTTTGTAGCGAAGTTTGAGATCTGGCCCTGCTAGGTCCCCTTTTCCTTTTTTTCATCATTATCCCTGAGATTCTTGAGCTTTTTATGCCTCTACATGAATGTCATTGTTTTTTTTTTCTAGCTCTCTAAAATATTCTTTTGGGAGTTTGGTATGGCATTTAGTAAATTAATGTATGTAGATCGCCATTTTTATCATATTGGTGCAATCTTACCAATGAATTATTTGTCTATTTTTATTTTTGTGAAGAGTGTTTTATAGCCATATTTATATAGTTCCTGGGCAAATCTTAATAAGTATGCTTCCAGATATTTTATAGATTCTGTAGTTATTTTAGATGGATTTTTTCCCTAACTACTCCTGCTAGGTTTTTTTTTCCTTATATGTAGAAATACTAATGATTTATGTGGACTGAATGTTGGACTGAGAAGTTAGAAGAACTGAGTTCATGACCCACTTCAGAAGCTGACTTAGTTGTGTGACCATGGCCACGACACTTAACTTCTCAGCTTCAGTTTCCTCATCTGTAAAACGGGGATAATAATAACACCAAACTCATAGGGTTAATGTGAGGGTCAAGTGAGATGACATGTGCAAAACACTTTGCAAACCTTAGAGCACTATATAAAATCTACTTATTATCTTGCCATTTTACTGAAATTATTTATTTATTTTTTCTTTTTGGAGGGGGGAAGGCAGGGCAATTGGAATTAAGTGACTTGCCCAAGGTCACATGGCTAGTAAGAGTTAAGTGTCTGAGACCGGATTTGAACTCAGGTCCTCCTGACTCCAGGGCCGGTGCTCTATTCACTGTACCACTTAGCCGCCCCTATTTAATTATTTTTTATGTTGATGTAGTATTTTCTGAGTACACCATTGTATTACCTACAAAAGTGATCATTTTGTTTTCTCCTTGCCTCTGCTTTCCTCCTCAAATTCTTTTTCTTGTCTTTTTGAAAGAGACTGACTATATTTCCCTCTTTCCTATTCCACCCCTCACTTGTTCTGTTCTCTACTTTGTCCCTGTCCCTTTACAGAAATGTGTACTTCTAACAACCCTCCCCCCCAATCTGCTCTCCCCTCCATCATCCCCTCTCTCATCCCCTTCCCCCCTACTCTCCTGTAGTTCAAGATACCCAATTTATGGTGTATGTCATTTCCTCCCTAAGCCAAATTCAATGAGAGTAAGGTTGACCCCATTCCCTTTTGACTTCCTGTTCTTCCCCTCCATTGTAACAATTATCCCTTGCCTCTTCTATATGAGATGATTAACCCCATTCTGTCTCTCCCTGTCTCCTCTCATTCTATTTCTCTTCAACCTCTAAATTTCACCTTTTAAAATATCATCCCTTCCTATTCAATTGATCCCGTGCCCTCTGTCTACTATGTATGCATATATACAGCACTCACATATGTATTCCTATGCATATATATTCTCCTATATAGACATATGTGTATGTATACATATATACATTTATATTCCCTTCACCTATCCTCATATTGAGAAAAGTTTCATAAGTTACAATTATCATTTTTCCATGTTGGCATGTAAATAGTTCAACTTTGATAAGTTCCTTATGATTTCTTTTCCATGCTTACCTCCTCATGCTTCTTGTATTTGAATGTCAAATTTTCTAGTCAGTTCTGGTTTTTTAATCAAGAATGCTTGAAAGTCCTCTACCTCATTGAATGACCATATTTTCCCCTGGAACATTATACTCAATTTTGATGGGCAGGTGATTCTTGGTTTTAATTCTAGCTCCCTTGATCTCTGGAATATCATATTCCAGGCCCTTTGATCCCTTAATGTAGAAGCTGCTAGATCCTGGGT
>JAQQSU010009197.1:0-12756 GCA_028627135.1 Pseudochirops cupreus
AGACAGCTCCAAGGTCCTTGTCCAATCCTCAGAAGTAGATAGCTCCCAGGCCTTTGTCCAGTCCTCAGGGCAGTCCCTGGCACACACTGAAGTTCACAGGGTCCAGCACATCTCAAACTCTTTACTTCTCTTGCCTGGAACTCAAGGATCAGCCAGGCCACAAACAAAGTCTTATTCTGGTCTTGCTTCTTTAGGCAAGCCCTCCCAGCCTTCCAGGCAAGCCCTTCCAGCCTTCCAGGAAAGCCCAGGCAAGCCCTCTCAGCCTTCCAGGCAGCCTTCCAGGCAAGCCCTCTCAGCCTTCCAGGCAAGCCCTCTTAGCCTTCCAGGCGGCCCTCACCAGATTCTGGTCTCAGGAAAACTCCATCTCAGTTCTCAGCTTCCAGATGCTGGGAGAGAAACTCTCCCTCTCTCCCCCTCTCTCTCTCAGCTGGCTTCAGTCTCCATAATTCTTCCTTCAGCAGGAGCAGGGTTCCAATTCTGTGTCTGTCTCTGGAATTCTTGCTTATATACACACCTCAGCCAATCCCCTTCTGCCACATCGACAGGGGCTCAGCCAATCCCCTTCTCCCACATCAACAGAGGAGTTCATGCCTTCTCAACAGTGGGACAGAGTTTGCACCTTCCCCACTTAGCATTTAGTACTATCCTGCTAAACTGATTACTATTACAAGATGGAGTAGATAATCCATCACATAATAGCTAGTCTTAATGAAACTGGTCATTAGAGACTCAACTCCTTTCCTACTTGGGCTCTATTGGGCTCAGAATATGACTCATAGGCCATTGCTCACCAAGGGCTTGGCTCATATGGATCTACTCCCACCTTGGGAGTTTGACCCCTGAGGGTTTATTTCTCTCTCTTTAGTTCAAGGCTGCATAACCTGTGGCCAGTGGCTGCCCAGAGAGTCCATAGTTTTCAAGGAGGTCTGTGAACTTAGGAGAAAAAAAAATTACAACTTTATTTTTCACTGAAATAGGTTTCCTTGATAATCCTATATATTTCATTTTATTCATTTATAAACATTATTCTGAGAAAAGGTCCACAGGCTTTACTAGACTGCCTAAAGGGGTCCATGATAACAAAAAAGGTTAAGAAATCCTTCTTTGGCTCCTTATCCCCACCTGGATTAAACTAGGAAAGTCTACAAGATAAAATTTAAGTGTAGCTTCTCTCTGGGCCTTCCCAAATGAGTGTGTGGCAGAGTGCCTAAATCCTCGGACACATTAGGATGAAATAGGATTACTGTGTATGGGGCAGCCTTTTTTTCACCTCACAGGAAATGCCCAAGATGCTGAAGACTCATAGGGTCCTGGGAACAAATCCAAAAGTTCTTTGCTTATGCTCCAGTCGTCTCTCAGTTCACACCCACAGAAGGCAACTAAAATTGGAGCTGCTATTAGGGCAGCGTTTAATCCTATCATCACATGATCTGCCAGACCTTGTGCTATCTTGGCATGTCCTTCAAGACCCCAGGCTCAGCTCCCTGCCATGATGAGGGATTGGAGAAGGACTTTGTAGGATTGAGCTATATATCATTTGTTGTTGTTTCATGTATCTTCGTTTTATCTCCTCATCTAAACTATAGGATCTCTGAGGGAAGAGACTGTGTCATACTTTAATATCTCCCACAGAGCCCAGGACATGCCTATAGGAGTTCATCAAGAAAATGTTGTTGACTGATTGATAATTATCTTCTCTATCCCACCCCCACTCCCTCCTGAAAGCACTCCCTCCACCTTCCCAGAGTGAATGAGTATTGGTTTCTGGAGCATATCCCTCATCCTCTTGGACAGCTGCCCTTGGGGATGATTCATCACTTTCAAAATACAGACTTTTTCATTGATTCACATCACCTCAGCAAGGTAGTTCACTCAAGGTACATTCAATGCCCCTAAGAAGTAAAGCATGGAAACAGGGATAGTAGAAGAATGGGGGAGAGGGTGGAAAGGAGGAAAAGATATACAGAATAATGAAGGGGAAAGCATAAATTCTCAGGTCATAGGATCACAAATTTAGAGCTGGAAGGAAACTTTGAGGCCATTGAGTCCAACTCCCTAATTATATTAATGAAGAAACTGAGGCAAAATCATTTACCCCAAATCCCATTAGTAAATGGCTGAGACAGAATTTGAAATAAGAACCTCCTGCCTCCAAGTTCAGCACTCTATCCATTATACCACCTGGCTGCCTCACCAGCTTCTTTAGTCTTGGTGGAGGTCCTCAAGTGTGTCAATCACAATTATCATTCACCTCATTTTACAACAGAGAAGTTAGGCTCCTAGCTATGATCCCACAGCTGTAATAGTATTAGGGTTACCTGAAGGCAACAAGAGGTTAATTCACTTGTGCAGGCTCCCACAGCAATGGCTAACAGGCTGGACTAGAACCCATGACATTCTGATTCCCAGGGTGATTCTCTATCCATGTGCAGGTAAACGTTGGACAACCACCTCTCTGAAAAAACTGTATATATGACACACTTTTAAATTCAATCTGCATCATAAGCATTTTCTGTATCATTTTCTTAAGTCTAAACAATGAACAAAGCAATAAATCAAGTCCTGATTTGTAGTGTTTCCATTTTCAGAGGTGTAAATGCTCACTAAAATTTTGACAATCACTCGCAAGCCAGTTAGATCTGGCTCTGGCACAAAAACCCCTAAATCTCTATCTACTGCTGGCCAGTTTAGGTGTGCTTTTCAGCACTGGAGATTGTAATCAATCCCTAATGGATTATTTGCTATGAGCCCAGGCAGTCAGGTCTAGAGGTTCAGGAATAATCAGTTGCTAAATATCAAAGTCAAGGAAGTATCTAGGCCCAATAGATTGTGTCCTGGGCCTGGAGTCAAGAAGATCTGAGTTCAAATCCAGCCTTGGACTCCTTCCAGCTGTGTGACCCTGGGCAAGTCACTTAACCTCAATTTGTCTTAATCCACTGGAGAAGGAAATGGCAAACCACTCCAGTATCTTTGTCCAGAAAACTCTATGGCCAATGTGGGCAGCAAGGTCATGAAGAGTCAGACACAGCTGAACGACTGAACAAGAAGATATCCAAGTGAGGGGCATGGAAACCTGAAGAGCTACACCAGAGGTAAGGGAGAGGTGATCATTAGATCACAGTAAGGGACAGACAAGGATGTCAGGGATCTGGGATGTCGCAGAGAGAGCCAGCACATCTGCTGAGAACTTTGGCCATGGACAGGCCCAGGGGTTCAGAAAAAGTCACAGTGCAATGGAAAGGAAATAGTGAGAGTCCAAAAGGTAGATCTGGGCAAATGCCTTAATACTGCTATGAATAATAGTAATTAGCTAAAATTTACACAACCCTTACCAGCCAGTCACTGTGCTAAGTGCTTTATTATTTATTATTTACATACATATGTTATTATATTTTATATAATATTTTATATATAATATTATTATATATTTACACATAATATTGTATATTTATTGTTATTTTTCACTATGTTTATTATTATAATTTATTATCTTATTATATTTATGGTATTATATTATATTTATTATTACCTCATTTGATCATCACAACCACTCAGGAATGTGCTATTATTATCCCCATTTTACAGATGAGGAAACCAAAGCAAATAGACTTGCCCAGGGTCACATAGCTAGTAAGTATCTCATTCTGGATCTGAACTCAGGTATCCTGACTCTAGGCCCAGCACTGTATCCACTGCACCACCTTGCTCCCCCTTAACCTCTCTGAGATTCAGTTTCTCATCCTCCCTAAGAAGAACAGCTCATACTAGGTCATCTCTAAAATCTCTGCAGCTCTAACACCCTCGGAGTCAATGACTCTAAGTACAAAAACATCAGCCAGTAACTGTACCCAGGGACAGATTGGGTATCGGGTAACTCGGGAGAGCCACAATTGAGAATGGGCCCAGATTCTAAGGCAAGAGTTGTTCTTACTGTGACGCACTCTTATATGGCCTATCTGGACAGAAAGAAGTCATGGCATAAGTGATGCTGAGCCCACAAATGCCAAGTGACACCAGCTGAGTGGGGAGCATCCATGGCCTTAGCTGACCTCAGATTCTGGGGGGAGGGAAAGGGTCAGAATTATGGGATGAGCACTTACAACAAGACCACTCTGTTCTATTGCCTGTCAGATGACAGATACTTTCCATAACACATTTCCCTGAGCCTCACATCACTCTGGTGAAGCCGATGCTTTATATTTTCATTCCCATAAACTCCACTCATCAGCAAGTTATCTGAAGAAAACAACTGTTATGTCCTAATAGCCTTTCAAAGCTTACAGAAAGACTCTTTTCCTTAGAAACAGAAAATCTTTTTTGGTCAAAACCAAATCCTACCTCCATCCAAATAGTCCTTGGCTGTGCAAGTCCAACTTGGAGGGTGGGTCCCTGAAATTCAGAAGGGGAAAGTGTGTTTTTCCATTGTCATGACTAGAGTAGTAACTAGGTCAAGGTGATTGGTGCTTCATCTCCAAGGCACTGAATTTCAGAAGATGCTAACTGTCCTTTTACTCTTTCAGCAACAAGAAAAAAGTTAGTTTAGCACTTACAGCAAGTACATACACACATATGGGGGAGAAGGGCACAAATCTGAGATTTCATTGTATAGGGAATGTCCAGTGAAGAAGTTCTCTCTATCAATCCATATGACAGCAATTCTGTAATTAGAAGGCTCGTTATTGTTCTATTATTTGTTCTTCATTTTCAAAGAGGACCAATGACATCACGGGTGATGTTGACTCACTAATGAATTGGATTTCAGTGAGGCAGAATTGAACAAAATCTTCTGCCTCACTCTCTCTTCCTGAGTCATCCAAGTCCAGTGGCAAGACAAAAGTCAGGACATCTGGTGATGACAAGGGACACAGTGGATGACCTTGCCATCTTCAATGTCTGACCAAGCTCTAAGCACTCCACAGTGCCTGCTTCAACCACCTTTGTGGCCATTGTGTTCTCATGCACCCATTCTACCAGGAAAAGTCTTCACATGCTTGGGAGAATAGACATCCTCCTACATCAACAATAGATTTAAGGTACCCCCAACCTGAATTAGCCCATCTACCAAAATGGTTTTATGGGGATGTGGCCACTGCACATGCTACAGCTTCTTGGAGCCATAGGTCAGAGTGGGGCAAAAATGAACACCAAAGGTATATGAGCAGTCCTGAAAAAGTCTTGGCAAGCCCTCATGCCAGACATGCTGGTCCTCCTGAACACCCCATACACCCCAGAAGGATCACAGATTTAGAACTGAAAGTGAACCTACAAGCCAACAAGTTGAACCCTTCTCCTTTTTTCAGATGAGGAAATGAAAGCAGAGAAAGGTTAAATTACCTGTCTAGGGTTATCAAACAACTAGTGCCTAAAATAGACTGTATTTGAGGCCAGATCTTCCTGATAATAAGTCTAGCACACTACTCCATGTTGCCTGCCTTAGTCTTAGAGAGTTGTCTAGGGCCACGGAGAGGTCTTGAATTGACCAGAGTCACACAGCCAGTAAACAGAAGAGGCAGGATACATGTTAACCAGAATAATTAGTTAAAATAGGAAGTTACTTTTCCCCTACACCAGTGGTTCTCAACCTTCCTAATGTCGTGACCCTTTAATACTCGTATGTGAGCGTATCTGCATGTGATTGGACCTGCCTGGAGATGGATAGAGGAGCAGTGTCTTAGTTCCTAAGACTATGGGAAATATTTGTTTTCAATGGTCTTAGGCAACCCCTGTGACCCCTGTGAAAGGGTCATTTGACCCCCAAAGGGGTCATGACCCACAGGTTGAGAACCACTGCCCTACACTCTAACGTGATTTCCCTTCCTCACTTGCCTTCCCCCTAAGAATGACCTCCTCAGCAGTGACATTTGGAATCCTGGAGTCTATTTCCACTGCTCCCAAGATAGTATCCCAGGGTATCTCCTTGAACAGGGTTTTGCATGCCACAGAAAGGCAAAGTCCCCTTCCTTCTTAGGTCTAAGGTCTGTATGTCCTCATGAAAAAAAAATGAAATCTCCTTAAAACAGTGATTTGACGGCAGGCTTTGCCTGGCTTGCCTGAGGCACCAGAGTTGGAACTGTAGTTCTGCTTATGACATAAACACTGTCCACTTTCCTTGAGCTTAAATCGCTTCTAGGCTGATGCTATTTCTACCCTACCCTGACATCAGCATACCGTACCATCCCCAGAGACATCTACCACAACCCAAATGCTATGTTTAGTTGACCATAATCTGCTTTTAAATACTGACCATATTGGTGATAAAGCTGAGGACTTTATCTTTCCTTCCTTCCCACATCGCTCCCCTTCCCTCCCTGCAAAAAGTCAGCTTTTCCTTTGGTGATCTGACACCTACAAATGCCTTTATGATGTATTTTTCATTTTCAAATGATTTTGGAAACATTGGCAAGTTGATCCTGACAAGATAACTTTGAGTTAGATCCTTAAAAGCAAGAATAGCCTGAGTCCAAGTCAGTCCCGTGATCTAAAGACCATCCTTAATCAAATTGAAGTCCACCTCTTAGGTAAAGCTTTTCTGGCCCCTACAGCCCTCCACGATTCCTGCAGCACTTAGCGTCTATACAACTCATAGGGCAATGTTACACCTTGGTCTGGAATTGAAAAGGAAGAGCCTCCCCTGAACCCCAACCCCACCACTGTCTCCCACTCTCTCCTGCTTCCATGATACTTTGATTTTGTGCTAGTAACTCAGGATCTGGCTCACTGGTGCCCTCTTCTGGTTTCCCATTGCCAATTTGTTGCCTTCCTTCTTAAATTTCCTAATCCCCAAATCTCCCTGGGAAATGACAAATTCTGTCTTCCCCCTGCTCAGCACCACCCCCAGGCCCCGACTTCCCACCCGCCTCCTCCAAAGCAGCATGCCACCAGGTGTTTTAAAGAGGATTTAATGCAAAGCTCTTCAGGAAAAGGTCACAAACAGAGAGAACACTCCCAAAACAGAGAAAGGCAAAAGGTTACAAATTATGAAGATTTTACACAATTAATCCTGGTTTTGCTCCTCTTCCTGACTGGCCTCCTTCCTTCCTTCCGTCAGGCTTTGTCCTTTATTGTATTTCAGTTGTAGCTCCCTGAGTGGTAAATACAGCTGGCAAAATTGGCTAGTGCCTCAGCCTTCAGGAATTTGTCTCCTCAACCCTCCACTAGTGTTGTAGGGACCTGGGTTCAAGTATCATGGGTGGGGGAGGAGGGAAGGGGGAGGAACTGTCCAGTCCTTAGAGTATATACAATATTCTCTGCCTGGTAGCAACCTATGTGGGAGCATCAGAGAGGGAGCCTTACTGCAGAACATTTACAAATATTCTCTTACTAATTGTGAGGTGATGGAAAGCCTTATTGTGAGGTGATGGAAAGCCTTATAACTGGCTACTGAGCCAGAACTGCATGTACAGTAAAAAGTTCAAATGTACAAGATCTCCCTCTTGCCTTTGGGTAGGGAAAGGGGGGAGGGGGAGAGAGAGAGAGAGAGAGAGAGAGAGAGAGAAGGAAGGAGGGAGGGAGAGGGAGAGACAGACAAAGAAACAGAGAGAGAGGGAGAAAAGAGGAAGAGGAGAGTGAGAGGAGAGAGAGAGGAGGGCAGAGGAGGGGAGGGGAGGGGAAGGGAAGGGAGGGGAGGGAAGGGAGGAGAAGATGCATTTATTCAGTACTTACTATATACTTCCTGTATGACAGACACCGTGCTGAGTGTTGGGGATACAAATACAAACAAGACAAGCCCTGTCCTCAGGGAGCTCACATTCTCATAGGAGAAGACAACACACAAATGGGTGCTAGAAAGCAGAAAGGAAGAAGAGAGTATCCACATGGAGGTATGGTGAAGATACAGCAGGAAACTGCATGGAGATCGGAGCTCACACAAAACAAGACAGAAAGCTCTTCTACTGGAGCTGGAGAAGCCAGGAGTAGAGTCCGAGTTTCTGGAAGTGAACTTCTGCCTGCCAATGGCTGCCTCGTCCCCCCACCCTGCCTGGCATCCAGGAACGCGACACCGCCATGTCTCCGGTCTCTTCTTTGTGTTTTTTCTTTCCTGATCTGACATGAATACATATAGGAGCAGGAACAGACCAGATTATGACCTTGTGAGCTTTGAAAGGCAGGTCCAATAGCTCGTGTACTAGTACAGTTTGCTAACAGTATCAGTAGTTAACTCCAGAGAGAACAAAGCCCCGAGGAGTGATCTGCTTAACTCTGGCCAATG
The DNA here is from genome assembly GCA_028627135.1 of Pseudochirops cupreus. Taxonomy (NCBI): domain Eukaryota; kingdom Metazoa; phylum Chordata; class Mammalia; order Diprotodontia; family Pseudocheiridae; genus Pseudochirops; species Pseudochirops cupreus. The sequence continues at coordinate 8,210 of JAQQSU010009197.1, forward strand.
ATGAATCAACCCAGCAGCCAACACCCTAGTCCTAAGTGCCAGGGAGTATCCATCTTGTCTGTTTGTTTCAGATATGGCAGACCCAGGAGTGAATTTAGTGATAAGAATGCTTTGTAGCAACCACTTCAAGTTTGAACCCACTCTCTCCAGAGACTGAGGTGGTAGAGGAGAGCATGTTCTCAGACTTGAACTAGGTCAAAAAGTCACACCCAAGGACCTAGAAGGCCACAGGTTCCCCACCCCTGCTTTACACCCACTAGCCATGCATGGCTCATTCCTCATGGCTACTAGATAAGAAAGCTATTCACTAACCCATTACAAAGATATTTTATATCTTAATCATCAGGACTTTTGTCTTGCTCACCTGGAGAATTTGACATTTTGAACCCCTTAAAGGTATGTCTCTCCCTGACTTATCCCATATCCTCCCTTCCTGGTTGGATTAGCAGAAGCAAATCCCCTTAGTTAAATTGCAATTGGATGGTTCTGCTCTTAGGAATGAAATTGTTTCTTAAACCTACTGCCCAAGCAAAGCATCAGGCCCTGTAGTCCAGGACCAGGAAGCTAGTTCTCTGTCATCTCTACTCCATATCTGGTTCCCTCATCGTCCTCCCAAAGTAGACTGCCCTCCCAAGCTCCTCTCCTATTCTGGCTCTGACCCTCTGACTCCTTGTGACCGATTCATATTAAACAAACTGAGCTGATCGTTACATCCTGCGGACCAGGGACAATAGACAAAAGACAACATGGAGTAAGTAACCTGGAAAACTGGGGTTCAAGGCTCACCTCTGATCTATACTGGCTACGTGACCTTAGACCAGTGATTCTCAACCTTCCTAATGCCACAACCCTTTAATACAGTTCCTCATGTTGTGGTGACCCCTAACCATAAGATTATTTTCGTTGCTACTTCATAACTGTAATTTTGCTACTGTTATGAATCATAATGTAAATATCTGATATGCAGGATGTATCTTCATTGTTACAAATTGAACATAACCCACAGGTTGAGAACAGCTGCATTAGGCAAATCACTAAATATCCCAGCACCCCAGGCAACTCTCTGAGATTATAAGAGGATCTGGCTCCTCCTTCAGCTCCACCTTCAATGATTAATACCTGTGTGATGTTGAGCAAGTTACTTCCATTCTCTGCACCTCAGTTTCCTCATCTGTAAAATGGGCGGACTAAATGACCTCTAGGGTCCCTTCCAGCCCTAGATTTATGGTCCTATAATATAACCCAGAAATGGAGAGCAGGTGCTAATCTCATTGTTTGAGAGATCTTCCTCACTCTTTTTCACTACACCAAAGAAATCACGGGTCCTGACCCCCTTAAAAATGGACATGAGATATTTTTCCTTTGTCCTTAAAGATAAAGTCTCCTTTCTTGCTTCAAGTGCCGAGTCACGGCTCAGGCAGATCTCCAGGCAGAGGCTCGTTGATTAACACTGGATCTCACATTCACCAAGCTTGGGACATGCAACACTCTTCCAGTAAATGGATGAGTCCCTTATCTTCAGTGGGTCTCAATTTCCTCATCTCTTAAATGAGGGATTAGATGAGATGACTGGGCAATTACTCTGCCCTGCTTTGTGCTGTTTGTTAACTTTTTAAGGGTCTATGTCTTGTTTCCTGGAACAGTACTGTCAACGCTTTGAAGGTAGATACTGTTGTTGTTTTTCTGTCATTTTGCAGTTATATTCAACTCTTCATGGCCCCATTTGGGGTTTTGTTGCCAAAGATACTGGAGTGGTTTGTCATTTCCTTCTCCAGCTCATTTTACAAATGAGGAAACTGAGGCAAACAGGGTTAAGTGACTTGCCCAGGGTCACACAGCTAGTAAGTATCTGAGGCCAGATTTTAGTTCATAAAGTTGAGTCTTTCTGACTCCAGGCCCAGCACTGCGCCACCTAGCTGATCAAATAGTAGTATTAAGTACTTACTCTATACTTCCTCTAGGACAGACATTGCGCCAAGTGCTGTAGATGTAAGTATAAACAAGAAAGACAACCCCTCTCCTCAATGGAACTAACATTCTAATGGGAGGAGAAAATACATAAATGAGTACTAGAAAGCAGAAAGGAAAAAGAGGGTGCATTTCTATCGTTTTTTTTTTGCTTTTTATTTTTGAAAGGGGGAAGGGAGGGCAATTGGGATTAAGTGACTTGCCCAAGGTCACATGGCTAGTTTTTTTGCGTGTTAAGTGTCTGAAGCCAGATTTGAACTCAGGTCCTCCTGACTCCAGGGCAAGTGCTCTATTCACTGAGCCACCTAGCCGCCCCAAGAGGGTGCATTTCTACATCTGTCACATTTGTTAGCAGCAAAAAGATAAGACCCAGGTTTACTGATTGGTTAATCGATTGATCAATTCGTTTGATAGTCCCTGAGTAGCCAGATAATCCTAAAGCATTGATCTCAAAGTTAAAATTCTTGTTTGTTTAGAATTTATGGCACTTATTTATGGGCTAAATCTCTGTTTCTCTTTACAAAGCAGCATTAACAAAAGGACCAAAGGACTATACAGTGTACCTTGAGGAACTCTAAGTAACCCAATTCCTTAGGCAGAGTTAGGAAACACCAAATCAGCAAAAAATTTTTTTAAAAAATTTGAAAAAGGGGTGGCTAGGTGGCACAGTGAATAGAGCACTGGCCCTGGAGTCAGGAGGACCTGAGAGTTCAAATCCGGCCTCAGACATTTAACACAAAAACTAGCCGTGTGACCTTGGGCAAATCACTTAACACCAATTGCCCTCCAAAAAGCAAAAAAAAAAAAAGTTTTCATTTGAAAAAAAAAATTTTTTTTTAAAAAAGGAACCACCAAATCACCTAACTGCTAAAAACAGGTCATCTGGAGTTTTAGTTTTGGTTCCCTGTCAAGTTAGAGTGGAAGAAGAAAGAGTATATGGGCATATTTTTCTTTTTTAAAAAATGTTTAATTGATATTCTTTTTAAAACTTCTCTGTCACTTCCCAATGAAAGGAAAGAAGAAGGAAGAGAAGGAAGAATGGAGGAAGGGAGTGAAGAAGAGATGAAGGGAGAAAGAGAGAAAAGGGAGGGAGGAAAAGTGGGAGGGAAAAGGATGTGAAGGAAGGAGGAAGGAGAAAAAAGGAAGAATGGAGGAAAGAAGAAAGTGTTTCAGGAATATCAATTTCATAGCAGTATGAAGACTCGATTGAAGAAGGGGGATTGGAAGCCAAAAGACCAATTAGGAAGCCGATGCAAGTCATGCAAGAGGTGATGAGGAACTGAGGTAAGGTAGTGGCATTGAGAGCAGAGAGCAGACTATGCAAGAGACTGTGTAGAAAGAACTGGACACATAAAAAGGAAACTAAAGAAAAATATTGACTACCTTCCTTAAACATAATTTACTGGTATATCAGCAAAGTTCACAGCAGGAATGCTTATCAATTTGCCTGGGTCTATTAAAAAGAAAAAAAATATTGCCACTTCCTTATGGAATATTGTGCTGAGTGGGCTGAACTACACAACAAAGTGCTTTAATTACATACCTTCTTGCTTGTGTAATTCACATTTGGATGCCTTAGAGTAGACAATAAAACTTTTCTAGTAAAATTGATTAGGTGTCCAGTAATGTAAGTACACACACACACACACACACACACACACACACACACACACACACACACATATGTGTATGTTTGTCTATATATAACACATACATACATAAATAAATATTTATATTTATATATTTGCAATATGTGAGTATATCCCTTCCTACCACTGCCCAGTGGGGTACTACTAGTATCTGATTTTAATATTAGAAGAAGAAAATGAAGATAAGTCTGTGTTTTTGTTGTTGTTGTTCTTTCTGTTTAATATATTTCTAATTCAAATAACATGAATAAAATCGGGTCAGGAAAACAGTAATAAACCAGGCCTCAGAAACAGGAATCAGGAGAGGAAGAAAATTAACACTCCTTTGACTGCAGGAGAAGGGAATAAGCATTTATAAAACACCTACTATGTGCCAGGCACTACGGTAAGTACTTTACAAGTATCATGTCATCTCATCTTCACAACAACCCCTGTTTTATAATTCAGGAAACTGAGGCAGAGAGAGAGGTTAAGTGACCTGCCCAGGAAGACATAAATAGTAAGTGTCTGAGGCCAGATTTGAACTCAGGTCTGCCTGACTCCAGGCCTAGTGCTCTATCCGTTGTACCGCCAGCTGCTTCAGCACATTTTTTTTAATTTTATTTTAGTTTGCATCATTCATTTCCACAAAATTTTGAGTTACATATTTTCTCCCCATCTTTCCCCTACCCACCGCCCCAAAACAGCCATCCCAGTGTATCCCCCCTCCCCCAGTCTATTCTCTCCTATGTCTTCCCCCCTCACCCCTCTGACAGGCAGGATGGATCTCCCAACCACAGTGCTTATGTATTTCAAGTTCCAGTTGGATGAAGATAATAATAATAATAATAATAATTGCATATATATAGATATATATAGATAGATATATATAGATATTTATAACATTTGATTATAGAACTTTAGATTCTAGATTCTTTCTCTTCCTCCCTC
>JAQQSU010009198.1:0-12755 GCA_028627135.1 Pseudochirops cupreus
GGGAGGGGAGAAAATCTGAAACTCAAGTGATTGTGGAACTGAATCTTGTAAATTAAAAGTAAATGAGTAAATAAAAAAATTAAAAAAAAAATTAAATGCAATTCATGTGTAAGTCATCATTGGTTTTCTTTGAAAATGAAGGAGGAGCAAAAATACTTAGAATTAATATAATACTTTAAAATTTACAAAGTGTTTTCCATATGTTATCTCATTTGATCCATGTCTTCTGGCAGTGTAGCCCAGGAGTTGTATTCCCTTTCTCACTGGTGGTCATTTTCTTTTCAAAGAATTATTGTAGTATCTACAGGGGGCAAATCCCATAGTATAATTTGGTACTCATTAAAGGATATCAGAGTTCACGCGTTCCACTCCCAAAACGTTCAAGCAGAAGAGGATCGGTATTAGGCTTACCTAGACAACCAGGTTTATAGGAACTATAACTATAAGAGTTAGGGAGAGAAAGAAAATATCCTCCCTCCCCCATGTTAAGTCCCATACCTTTCAGAGTGAAAGATTAAGAATCAGGGACTCGCCACCACCGACGAAAAGCCGAAGGAAGGAGTCAAGACTGAAAACAACGACCACATTAATTTGAAGGTGGCAGGGCAAAATGGTTCAGTGGTACAATTTAAGATTAAGAGGCACACACCACTAAGTAAACTAATGAAAGCCTGTTGTGAACGACAGGGTTTGTCAATGAGGCAGATCAGATTCCGATTTGATGGGCAGCCAATCAATGAAACAGACACACCTGCACAGTTGGAAATGGAGGATGAAGATACAATTGATGTATTCCAGCAGCAGACAGCAGGCGCTTACTAAAATGAGAATCTACAGCTCTACTCCAGAACTGTGCTCCCAAGGAAAACAATACATTCACAATTAGAAAACCAAGATTTGGTTCATCCACATCCTGACTACTGAAGTAGTCTCTTTGATTCCCTTCCCCATTCCTTTATTGTACATAAAGTAACTGGTGTATGTGCACAGGCATAAAGCGTGTTTTTTTTTTAACTAAATGGCTGATGGTGTGTTTTGATCAACATCAAATGGAGATGGGGAGGGGAAAAAACAAACTGGTTCTGTGAAAATATCCCTTTTCTCCATTAGTGGCATGCTCATTCAACTTTTATCTTTATATTCCAGTAAGTTATTTTGCTCTCACTGTTTAACAACAACAACAACAACAAACCACAAAAAAATCCTTGCATACCTTGTTTGATTGGTTAATTTCAATGTTTTTCTTTTATCATTGTAAAACCAAGGACGATTTTATAACTTTTTTGTACGTAGCTGTTACATGTAGGGCAATCTCTGTCTCTCAGTAGGGATAAATTACTATAAAGAAATTGATCCTAGATAGTTTTCCCTTCAAGTCAAACATCTTGTTGTTTAAATAAATTTCTTGTTTAAAAAAAAAAAGAATCAGGGGGTAGAGTCAATCACTTTAGTGTCTACCGAGCATGCAGATCTTAGTGACTCTGTAGCCAAACTTGTTTGATGAAGCCCCTTCCCCCTGCCGCTGTCGTGGAGCCAAAGAATTGTTGCTTTGTACAAGAGATTCAGTTCTTCTGTTACAGACCTATTAATCATGGCACACTAGAAAGGGACAGGATAAATATGTGACCAGAAGTAGCCTAACTTCAAAGATGGTACATGTAGCACTGGAAGGAGCTCAGCTCCAGCCGTAGTGCATGGGTCATGCTTTATCCAGAGCCAATCAAAGATACTTCCCCTGATTATACCCAGTGTTGAACTGGGGCTCAGTGAGTCAAGGTCTAAATCTTAGTTTTGACTCTAGCTGGTGGAATACAAACAAATGACTACCTCTCACCTTCATTTTCTTTATCTATAAATGGAAATAAGGATATACACTATTTCCTCATTTATTGTGATAAAAAACATTTCATTCTAACTCGGATCACTGTATAAATCTAAATAATTCAAGTCAGGAAAAAGCCAATTTCCTTCAGCTTTTTTCTTTCCCTCCCTTCCTCCCCCAATTCTCGCCATCTCTCCTCCTCTCCTTACATTCAGGAGTTGGTCCTCCAGAGAGACTGGTACCAAATGTACCTATAGTTGAGGTTATATTATTGTAACTAGAATGAAATAATCGGTCCCTCTTTGAAAATGGACAAACGAAACAATTCAACAAATTAAAGAATAGCAGTCTTACGTAATTACCCATATTGTTTAACATCCTATTGGATCAAAATCTGTTCCTGCAGAAATAAAAATTTTCTAAAGCAGCTACAAGATAAAAACAAATATTCTTCCCTTTATCAAAACTAACCAGATCAAACTAAGATAATTCATTTCCAATCAGTTATTTATGGTAAAAAATATAATATAATAAATTATCTCGACTTGCTGCAGTGTCTGTAGTTGAAACTTTAATGTTAGTTCTGCCACACAATTTGTTTTCTGGTCTGACTGAGACCTTCTTCACTCTGGAGGACTCAGTGTGAAATCCCCTCTAACAATCCAGCTAGTAACACCCCCCATGGTGAGCAACTCTTACGCGTCAGGCACCAAATCGAGCCCAGGTCTTCCGGATTCAGGCTGGCTCTTTATTCGCCCTGCCACGTCTCTTATAAGTAATAAGAACAGAAAATCTAAATATTCCAGGAAGAACATTCTTCTATTATAGGGATTTGACTGGGATTCTTTATACTTACAGCTTTATAATTTTTTTTTTAACTTTCAGATCCGTATGTAAAAGTGTCATTGATGTGTGAGGGTCGAAGATTGAAAAAAAGAAAAACAAGTACCAAAAAAAATACTTTAAATCCAGTTTATAATGAGGCTATCATTTTTGATATTCCTCCTGAGAATGTGGACCAGGTCAGCCTCTTGATTGCTGTCATGGATTATGATAGGTAAGTGTCTCTTCCTGTGTAAGCGGTCTTTTCAGAGCTGCATTATTAGATTTTAGCCTACACATATCCAGATTTTTAGGTTCATTTTCTATTGTCACAGTGTTTTCAATTGTCAGTAGATAAAGTGATATATTAGACATATATGCACACATCTGAAGATTTTTTAAAAAACTAATGGCAGTAATTCTAGTGTTAGCTAGTGGGAAAAGCCCTATGCTAGAAGATCACTAGTAGCTATATGTTGGGACAAGTTACTTTCACTGGAGCTAATTTTTTCCATATGTAAAATGAGGTATTTGCCATAAATTCTCTATGATGGTAAGAAACAAAAAGTAAGTCCTAGAGATAAGGCTATATTTAATTCATTCTTCAGACTGCAAAACTGACCTTAATACCATTTTGCATATCACACATGTTCAGAAATTTAGTCCCTACTTACCAAATTAAGCATGTACTTTTTGACCAGGCATTTGAGCTTGGGCTTTTATAATCTAACATAATTTATAATTCACTATCTTCCTACACAAACTCTCCTCCAGTTCAGAAAATCTGGCCTATTCACTGTCCCCAGAGAGGTCTGGTATCTCTGGACCTTTGTTCATTGTGTTTCCCCTGTTTAGAGTGCCTTCCTTTTCTCCCAATCCCCCCTCCCACATACAAATGCATGAATTTACTGTGATGCTTTAACGTATTAAATAAAATTGCATAAGATGGGTAAGATCCTCTATGACTTTATTTGACTGATTTATTCTATAAAAAACTTTATTCTATACAGTATACATAAATGTACACATGCATACACCTATATTATGTATTAAATAGGTATGTGTGTGTATGCACTATGTATCCCTTTCACATTGTGACTTCCCCTATCATGGTTTCCATAAATTGTGAGTCAGCATGGGAAATTAAATGGGAATTTGGGGGGAATTTTGTGGAAGTCACAGACAACATGCAAAGGCCAGCAGATGACACAGAGCCTATGACCAAATGCTTAAACCTAATTTTACAGTGAGGTACTGTAAACACCCCATAAAAGGAAAAGAAAAAATTCAGACTCCTTCTCTGGCACAAAGGGAGGGCCAAAAATCCAATCTGGATTTTCCAGATTGTGGGAGCGCCACATCCCTAACCCCACCATGTGGAAGGGATAAATCTAGATATACATACATGTATATATACAAACACAAGTTGGTTAAAGTTGGTATGCGTGGTCTTTTCTCCAAAGAAGTTTGCCAATCAACTCTTAGTCAGGAAACTAATTTGCATTATAACACTGTTTCTATGGCAAGAAATCAGATTATATTTATATCATTAGATTCATTGGTGCCTTCTCTAGGTAAATAATTGTGAGGATTCCTATGTTGTTTATTGGTATTACTCATACTTTTTTTAAAGTATACATAATACAGGCATAAGTGAAAGGATGCATATATACTATATTACACATAAATGATTCTCTGGCATTACAGAGCTGATAATATATATTACATTTTGAAATCTCTGAAGTTTGCAGATTTGGTGTTAATTAAATTTGGATTAAATTAAATTAATTACTATAAACTAGACTTACTAAAGCAAAATTTTTGTTCCACTGATTTGCATATTTTCTGATGTATGGAAATGTACTTATCTTTTAAAATAAGATTGAAAACATAATCTTAATTATTCATAGGGTAGGACACAATGAGGTAATAGGAGTATGTAGGACAGGACTGGATGCTGAAGGTCTTGGAAGAGATCATTGGAATGAAATGCTAGCCTATCACAGAAAACCAATAACTCATTGGCATCCATTGCTAGAAGTAAGTTTACTTTCAAGGTTTTGATCTATGTTTTATTTGTTAGCACTTTTTGTTGAATTATTGTTACAGAAATTGTGTCATGAGTTTAAAAAAAATTATGTTTATACATATTTATATCATTCCATTTAACTTCTTGTTTTAAAAATTATTAGTTTTTTTAAGTTACCTACATTTCCTAGTGTATTTTTCTATTTTATATGCAGAGAATCCATTCTTTAAAAAAGAAAACTCATTAAAAAAGAAAACAAAAGGTCAGCAAAACTAAGCAACATGTTTACTAAGTCTGACGTTGTATTAGGCATTCCAGGTCCATAGTCTTCAGCCTCTGCCAATTGGTGCATGCATTCTCACCTTCCTTCTGGGAGACCGAGCTTGCTCTTTTAATCAGTCCGTTTCTGTTGTTTTGTTATTTTATTACAGTGTAATAAATGCTGTGTGTGTTGTTTTCTTGGCATCTGGTTCACTTCACATCAGGTCATATAATTCTTCCAAACTTCTCTGAAAGCACTCCTCACACTCACTCTTGTTTTGGTGTTGTGAGACTAGATCTTCCTGTCTTGCCTGGCTGAAAGTGCAGTGGCCACCTACAGATTTGATATATTTGTTGGTTAGCCCAGAAGCTTTAAGCTGCTCCATTTGTGACCTGGGCTGCTTCATCCTTCCTTAGGCAGCCTGGTGCCCCACCCCCAAATCCCAGGAGCTCACCATATTGGTGCAAGACAGCACAGACAGAACTCCTTAGCGTAAGTGATCCACCAAACTATTTCTCTTCTGTGTCAAGTGTTACAGATGTGTACCACTCATTTCATAGTGGAAGAAACTGAGGTAAACAAGGTTAAGTGACTTGCTCAGGGTCACACAGCTAGTAAGTATCTGAGACTTGATTTGAACTCAGGTCCTCCTGACTCTATGGCCAGCATTATATTCATTGTGCCACTTAGCTGTGCCCATTGTCTCTTACATCACAGTAATATTCCATTACATTTCATGTGCCAAAAATGGTTTAGGCATTCACTAATGGAGGAACATCTACCTTGTTTCCAGTTGTTAGATACTACAAAAAGCACTGATATAAACGTTTTCATGTGTAAGGAATTTTTTTCCCATAGTTGACCTTCTTAGTGTATATGCTTAGCAATGGGTTCTCTGAAACAAAAGGTATGGATATTTTAATTATTTTCTCAGTATAATTCTCATTTGCTTTTCAGAATGGTTGGATCAATTCACAGCTCCACCAGAAATGTGTTAGTGTGCCTGTCTTTCCATATACCTTGCAACATTGACTATCCTGGGAATTTTTGAATTAGTCATGGTAGGGAGTCCGACTCAAGGATAAACCCATAGGTAGAGAAGATATAGTTATTTTATAGTGGGAAATGGGTATCTTCTTCTTTTTCTTCTTTTCTTTTTGGTTTTTGGAGGGCAATTGGGGTTAAGTGATTTGCCGAAGGTCACACGGTTAGTAAGTGTGAAGTGTCTGAGGCTGGATTTGAACTCAGGTCCTCCTGACTCCACGGCCGGTGCTCTATTCACTGTGCCACCTAGCTGCCCCCTGAAATGGGTATCTTCTAATGGGTCTAATTTGTGGTGACATGGTAATTAAAAAGACCAGTATCTCTGAGAGAGTGTTATGCCTCCATGGAAAGCACTCTTCTTCAGGTTAAGAGAAATCAGAATTCTTGGAACAACCAACATTTAGAAACCTTTCAGGAAGAGCATGAACATAGAGAAGGAATTTCTTTTTTAAAAAAATCATTTTATTTTTTAGTTTTCAGCATTCATTTCCATAAGATTTTGAGTTACAAATTTTCTCCCCATCTCTCCCCTACCCCCCACCCCAAGATGGCAAGCATAGTGAATATTCCTTCCCCCAATCTACCCTCTCTTATACTCCCTCCATGCCTCCCCCCATTACTTTCTTGTAGGGCAAGATGAATTTCTATACCCCTTTGCCTGTATATCTTATTTCCTGGTTGCAAGTAAAAACAATTGTTAACATTTGTTTTTAAAACCTTGAGTAACCAAATTCTCAGCCTTCCTCCCTCCTCATCCACCCACACTGGGAAGACAAGCAATTCAATATAGGTTATACATGTGTAGTTATGTAAAACATTTTCATAGTAGTCATGTTGTGAAAGAATAACTATATTTCCCTTTATCCTATGCTGCCCCCATTGCCCCCCATTTATTCTATTTTCTCCTTTGACCCTGTCCCTTTTCAAAAATGTTTGCCACTAACTACCTTCTCCCCCAATTTGCCCTCCATTCTATTGTGCCCCTCTTATCCCTTTCCCTCTTACTTTCCTGTAGGGTGAGATACCCAATTGAGTGTGCATGTTGTTTCCTCTTTAAGCCAGATCCAATTCCTGCTCTTCCCATCCATTGTAACAGCTTTCTTTGCCTCTTTTATGTGAGATAATTTACCCTATTCTATCTTTCCCTTTCTCCTTCTTCCAATATATTCCTCTCTCACCTCTTAGTTTTATTTTTTAGATATCATCCCTTCATATTCAACTCATCCTGTGTACTCTGTATGTATACATGTACACACATATACACATACATATTGTCTACATATCTCAAAAAGGAATATGAACTGCTCTCAAGCCCAAAAAGCATTCTGGGAAGAGCTCAAGAAGGAGTTTAATTGCCAAACTAGAGAAGTAGATGAAGAATTGACCAATTATTTTGAAAGTATAATTGAAAAAATGGGGGAAAAAATCACTAAAGAGAACAACTCCTTGAAAAATAAAATTGGCCAAATGGATAAGAAGGTACAAAACATAACTGGAGAAAATAACTCTACTTGGCCAAATGTAAAAGGAGATGCAAAAGCTAACTGAAGAAAACAATACATTAAAAATTAGAATTGGGCAAGTAGAAGCTAATGACTCTATGAGGCATCATGAATCAGTCAAACAAAATCAGAAGAATGAAAAAATTTAGAAGAAATATAAAATATCTCTTTGGATAAACAATAGACCTGGAAAATAGATCCAGGAGAGATAATGTAAGAATTGTTGGTCTACCAGAAAGCCATGGTGAAAAATAAATGAGGGGGTGGAGTGAAGATGACAGGGTAGAAGTAGGAAACTGCATGAGCTCCCACACCAATCACCTCCAATGCCTGTAAAATATGACCCTAAACAAATTTTAGAGCTACAGAACCCATAAAGTGACAAAGAGAAACAAATCTACCACTGAAGGAAGCCTGGCAGGCTTGCAGGAAGGGCTATCACACCAAGCTGGGAGCTGAGCACAGTCCTGTGTGAGCCCCCAGACCTGGGGAAGCCCCAACCAGCAGCACAGACAGGCTAACGCAGACTTCAGGAGAGTAAATCACCAGCAGCTATGGCAGTTTCCAGACTTCTCAACCCATAAACACCAGAAAGAAAGTAAAAGGTCAGTGGGGAACTCTGTTGGAACTGGGTAAAAGAAGAGCATGGTCCAGCCCCTGGCCCTGGGGCAAGAGGTGGTGGAGGCACAGCAGCGGCTGCAGCTTCTGCCACATGGCTGCCTCCAAAGCTCCTGGCCTGCAGATTGTAGGGGGACCAAACAACCTTTCAGAGGGTAATCACTCTTGCTTTTACCTGCTGGGATCTGGGTCGCTGTCTTGGGCAGTGGTCCTGGGATGAAAAATACTAGTGTGCCAGAGCTTATGGTGGCTGTAGAGAGGGTGCTCTTCTTAGACCTCTGACAACATTTGCAAAAGCCCCAGCAATTTGGGACACAGCTCTCTGCACTCTGGAAGCAGAGTTCCACCATGGCAAAGAGCTCAAAAGTCAAGTAAATTGGCTGTCAAGAGCAAGCAGAGGAAGAGCAATCAGACCATAGAATCCTCTTTTGGGGACACAAAGGATCAAAACATGAAGCAGAAGAAGTCAACAAAGTCAAAACTCCTGCATCAAAAGCTTCCAAGAAAAATATGAATTGGTTACAGGCCATGGAGAAGCTCAAGAAGGATTTTGAAGATCAAGTAAGAGAAGTGGAGGAAAAATTGGGAAGAGAAATGAGAATGACACAAGAAAATCATGAAACATGAGTCAAGAGCCTGCTAAAAGAGAACCACAAAAATATTGAAGAAAATAACACCTTAAAAAGTAGACTAACTCAAATAGCAAAAGAGACCTAAAAAGCCAATGAAGGAGAATGCTTTAAAAGGCCAAACTGACCAGACAGAAAAGGAATTTCAAAAACTCACTGAAGAGAATAATTCCTTCAAAATTAGATTGGAGCAAATGGAAGCTAATGACTTTATGAGAAATCAAGATACTATTAAAGAAATCCAAACAAATGAAAAAATAGAAGGCAGTGAGAAATATCTTACTGGAAAAACCACTGACCTGGAAAATAGATCCAGGAGAGATAATTTAAAAATTATTGGACTACCTGAAAGTCGTGATCAAAAAAAGAAATTCTCAAGGAAAATTGTCCTGATATTCTAGAACCAGAGGAAAAAAATAGAAGTGGAAGGAATTCACTAATTGCCTCTTGAAAAAGATCCCCAAAAGAAAACTCCTAGGAATACCATAGCCAGATTCCAGAGCTCCAGGTCAAGGAGAAAATATTAAAAGCTGTCAGGAAGAAACAATTTGAGTATTGTGGAAACACAATCAGTATAACACACAATCTAGCAGTTTCTCCATTAAGTGATCACAGGGCTTGAATAGGATATTCTGGAGGTGAAAGGAGCTAGGATTAAAACCAAGAATCACCTACCCAGCAAAACTGAGTATAATGCTTCAGGGGAAAATATGGTCATTCAAGGAAATAGAGGAATTTTTAAGCATTCTTGATGAAAAATACAGCTGAACAGATAATTTGACTTTCAAATACAAGAAGGAAGAGAAGCATGAAAAGGTAAACAGGAAAAAGAAATCATAAGGAACTTATTAAAGTTGCACTATTCACATTCCTATATGGAAAAACTATAATTGTAACTCATGAGACTTTTTTTCAGTATGAAGATAGTTGAAGGGAATATATATGTACATATATGTGTGTATACATATATATATATATATATATATAGGAGGGTGTATGGGTGTACAAATGCATATGTGACTATGTGTATATGTGTATGTATATATTTATACATAGAGGGCATATATATATGTATACATAGAGAGCACAGGATCAGTTGAATATGAAGGGATGATATCTAAAAAATAAAATTAAGAGATGAGAGAGGAATATTATGAGAGGAGATAGGGAGAGATAGAATAGGGTAAATTATCTCATATAAAAGAGGCAAGAGAAAACTGATACAATGGAGGGGAAGAACAGGAAGGTGAAAGGGAATGGGTCAATCTTATTCTCATTGAATTTGACGTAAGGAGGGAATAACATACATACTCAATTGGGTATCTTACCCTACAGGAAAGTAGGGGGAAAGGGGATAAGAAGGGGATGATAGAAGGGAGAGCAGATTGGAGGAGAGGGTAGATAGAAGCACACACTTTCAAAAAAGGACAGGGTCAAAGTAGAAAATAGATAGAAAAAATAGAAAATAGGCAGGATAGGGTGGAAAGAAATATAGTTAGTCTTTCAAAATATATCCACTATGGAAATGTTTTGCATAAGTACACATGTACAACTTATATTGAATTGCTTATCTTTCCAGTGGGGGTAGGTGAGGAGGGAAGAAGGAAAAGAATCTAGAAATCAAAATTTTTGAAACATGTTAAAAATATTGTTTTTTACATGCAACTAGGAAATAAGATATACAGGCATTGGGGTATAGAAATCCATCTTGCCCTACTAGAAAGTTAGGAGGATATAAAAGGATGCAGATTGGGGAGAGGGGTATTCAGTAGGCTTGCTATTTTGTGGTGGAGGTAGGGGAAAGATGGGGAGAAATTTTGTAACTCAAAATCTTGTGGCAATGAATGTTTAAAATTAAAAATAAACTAATTTTTAAAAAGAAAAATAAATGAGGGAGAATTCTGGGAAGACGACAAAGTAGATCAGAAAATTCCAAGCTCTCAAGATCTTCCCCCACAAAAGAATTAAAATAGCACCTTAAGGCAAAGTGTGGGTGGAGATAAATAAGAACAGGGGCATAAACGGAGTCCTCCTGGGACAATTTGAGAAAATCAGAAGAAAATCCCAAGACAAAGTTTGGTCCCTGTGAAGACTAAACTCCTCCAGGCTGGGTTCTGTTTTAAAAGCAAGCAGCAAGTGACAAACCTCTTAAACGACAGATGGGAAGTCCTTGGGTTAGTTGATTTGAGAGGCTGCCTCAGCCCCAATCACAGGAACTTTTACCCCTGTGATAGTGAGGGGAGTTGGGCATCTGAGCCCAGGAAGACTGAAGGAACCTCTGCTGATCAGTAATGCCAGATCCCGCTCTGCTGCTAAGAGCAGAGGGGGTGAGAATAAAATGGTTTTGCTTTTTGAGTCCAGAAGCAGTGGGGCAGAAAACCTCTGGCTGTGGGCACTTACAGGAGGCTAGAGGTTTAGTTTTGGTTTCAGGCTAGAGGAAAGAACTGAAGATAAGGGGCAAGAGGCACCATTTCCCATACCCCAGGGCTAGAGGTGACTACAAATAACTAAGCTATCATCATGAAAAAAAAATGCGCAGGAAAAGGAGAAATTATCCAATTATAGAAACCTATTATGGGAATAGAGATGATTGGGTTTTAATCTTTAGAGGAGGATATTGAAGTAAAGAAATCTCCAAAGAGTAACATCAAATGATCACCTGCCCAAAAATAATATATAGAAGACTGTAAAACAGACTTTACAAATCAAATGACAGAGATGGAGGAAAAACTGAAAAAGAAAATAAAAATAATCCAAGAAAAACAAGAAAGGCATGAAAGGAAATTCAACCAACTAGAAAAGGAGATCCAGAATCTTAAGGAAGAAAATGACTTTGCGAAAATTAGAACTGAGTAAAGTGAAGCCAGTGAAGTTATAAGAGATCAAGAAATGATTAAGTAAAATATGAATAATGAAAAAATATAAGAGAAAGTGAAACCTCTTACAAGAAGAACAATAGATTTGGAGAATAAATCAAGAAGAGTAAATATAAAAATAATTGGACTAATTGAAAGTCACGATCAGAAAAAGAATCTTGATAAAATGACACAAGAAATAATTAAAGAAAATTGTCCTTAAGCGTTAGAACAAGGGGAGAAAGTAGAAATACAAAAAATCCATCAATCACCACTTAAAAGAGATCCTATGAAGAAAACTCATAGAAATATCATAGTCAAATTCTGAAATCCCCAACTCAAGGAAAAAATATGAAAAGCCTCAAGATTAAAACAAGTTAAATATGATGGTGCTTCAATTAGTATTGTACAAGACCTAGAAGCAGAAACATTAAAGGACCACAGGTCTTGGAACACAACGTATCAAAGAGCTAAAGAACTGGAGATCCGGCCAAAAATATCGTACACTGCAAAGTTAGCTATTAGCTTGAATGAAAAAAACGGACATTTAATAGACCCTGAGATTTTGAAGACTATTTTTTAAAAACCTGAGCTTAACTGATGATTCAACATAAAAGAACCAATATAAATATAAGGTGCACAACAAAGACTGATTATAAGGAATCCATAAGGATAAACAGCTTACTTTTTATATATGCAAAATGTAAAATTTACATCTGAGATTATTATTAATAATTGGGTAGTTCAAAAGAAAGACTAAGGAAAACCTGGGCATGATATGAATTTAAAAAGCAAAACTATTTAGGAACAGCTGAAAAGAGTAATTATTTTATACAAATGAGGTACAGGAGGAAGAATTGATACATAGGAATTAAAAGGGGGAGGAGGGCTAGTAGTTCTGGTAACCTACTTTCATCAGGAACGGGTGTAAGAGGGAACAATACATATATATACATATATATGTATATATATATTTAAAAGAGTATAAAAATCTTCTAAATTCTGAAGAAATAAAATGGTAGGGGCACAGGGAGGGGGGAGAGGACAAGGGAGAGATCTTTAGAGGGGAGGGTGAGAGAATAGGTAAATAGGGGTGTAGAAGGGTGTTTGGATTTATGGGAATAGGGGGATAGGGGAGGGATCCTTGGAGAGGGGTAGGCAAATCATAGGAA
>JAQQSU010009199.1:0-12755 GCA_028627135.1 Pseudochirops cupreus
GTATGGGGATAGGTGAAGGGAATACAAATGTATATATATGTATACATACACATATGTCTATATAGGAGGGTATACATATATGTATGAATACATATCTCACTATGTGTATATAGAGGGCACAGGATCAATTGAATAGAAAGGGATGATACTTTAAAAGGTGAAATTCTGAGGTGGGAGAGGAATAGAATGAGAGGAAACAGAATGGGGTTAATCATCTCATATAGAAGAGGCAAGGGATAACTGTTACAGTGGAGGGAAAGAACAGGAAGGCAAAAGGGAAAGGGTCAACCTTACTCTCATTGAATTTGGCTTAGGGAAGGAATGACATAAACTCTAAACTGGGTATCTTGCCACACAGGAGAGTAGGGTGGATGGGGATGAGAGGAGTGATGATGGAGGGGAGGGCAGGGTAGAGGGGAAGGTTGCTGGGAGCACACATTTCTGTAAAGGGACAGGGACAGGGTAGAGAATAGAACAAGGGGAGGGTGGGATAGGAAGGAGGGACATATAATCAGTCTCTCACAATATGTCCACTGTGGAGATGTTCTGTGTATTGATGTTCTGCGTACACATATACAGCCTGTATTGAATTGCTTCTTTCTAGTGGGGGTGGGTGATAAGGGAGGAAGGGAAAGAATCTATAAAGTTCTATAATCAAATGTTATTATGTGTATATATATATATGTATATTATATATATATTATATATATATACATATATGTGTATATATATATATATATACATAATTATTATTATTAACTACATGCAACTGGGAATTAAGATACACAGGCACTGGGGTAAGGAGTACCATCTTGCTCTACCAGATAGTTAGAGGGGCAATGGGGGAGGATATAGGAGAGAGTAGATTGAGGGAGGGGTTATACAGTGGGATGGCTGTTTTGGGGTGGTAGGTGGGGGAAAGATGGGGAGAAAATTTGTAACTCAATCTCATGGAAATTAATGATGTGAACAATAAAAAAAATAAAATGAAATGAAAAAAAGTGCTTAATATGTTTGTTAAATTCAATTAAATTGGAGATACAATGTATGCTATTAATAACATACTGGGGCAGCACCCATTTCCATTGCCTATAGTCTATCAACACATTCTTGTTGAGGGGAGAATCTTTGCAAGACATGAATTTGCCCAAACTTGTTAATATTTCTACTACATGGACTGTAGCTGTGATTTCATGAGGATAAGAAACTCCCAAGTGTGGGTACTTCCTTTAGTAGTGCAAGTTGGCACCTTCTTGGTAATTTACAATCTTTGAGAATTGGGTAAGGTATTGGTTGTTTTTGTTCAGTTATTTCTGTCATGTCTGACTCTTTGTGAGCCCATTTGGGATTTTCTTGGCAGAGACACTGGAGTGGTTAGCCATTTCCTTTTCTAGCTAATCTTACAGATGAGGAAACTAAGGCAAACAGGGTTAGGTGACTTGCCCAGGGTCATACAACTAATAAGAATCTGAGTTTGGATTTGAACTCAAGAAGATGAGTCTTCCTGACTTCAGGCCCAGCACTCTACCCACTGTACCACCTGGCTTGCTTAGGCAACTAAGAAATTAAATGACTTTCCCAGGGTCACACAGAATTAGGACTTGAACCCAGCCTTTCTGGATCTCTATCTACTATCCCCACACTGCTTCTTATTGTTATCAAGAAGACCTTAGTAAATCTCTCACTATGTAAATGTGAATTACACCAGAATGAATGTATGAATAGCTGAATGTCAATATTGTTGCTCACTCTGAGGGAACTGAGAGGACTGAACAAGTGATAGTGGGAATATCTTGTGACTGAGTTCTGGAACTTGCTCACTTCTCTTTGCATTCAACTATGGGTCTAGTCCAACTTCTGTCTTGTGAGAAAAATTTATTCAGTTGTGGGAACTAAGAGAAGACCTTATTGTATTGTTTGAACCTAGCCCTGCATGTCTGGGAAGCTGGACCACCTCTAACTGCTGCTTAGAGACCTTTAACTAAGGACCGTGTTATGATGACCAGGAATGTGGTCAGATCCTAAGACCTAAAGATCCTAAAACACAAGGTGTTTTCTCACAGTTGTACATCTCAAGTAATTCATATGTCTTATCAGAAAACTGTTCCCATACTGATCAATCACTTACTGTTTCCATGTTCCTTTGACTATTCAAGGGCACTTGGGGGCAGCTGGCCACCTCTTTTTCTGATTTTAGGAATTAGACCTATTCATTCTCCTTCTCCCAACTTGGAAAGTCCTTAATCTTTCTTCCAATTAGAAATCAGATTACTTAATGTATCAGGTTAGTTGTTTTCTTTGAATCAATTAGTATTATTTAATTGTTTTTAGTTTCATTTAATTCTTTTAATTGTTATTTTATCAATTGTTTTAAAATTAATTATTGCTAACAAATTAATTGTGTTGATTTAATTAATTATTGTTAATTAATTATAATTCAGTTATTTTTAGTGTATTAAAGTCTATCTCCCCCATATTAGGGGTCCAGCCCTAAAGTGAGGAAGGGCCCTGGTCCCAATTTGCTTAGAAACTTAAACCTTTTTTTCTTCAGTTGTTTAATCTTTCACCCACCACAATTCCTAAGAATCATTCCTCAGTGTCATTCCATCTTAAATTAAGTCCCTACAGTTTAGAGTGATTGTTGCCTCTAAAATGTGCTCATTGTTTTATAAAATCCTACTTTCTAGGATCCCAGCTGTGGTACCATGGTTCTGGAGATATCCAAGAGGATTGAAGATGGTCAAATATTGTCTTAATTTTCGAAAAATTGAAGAGGATGGTGAGGTTGATTTAAATTTCTGGCAACAGTGTAGAATACATTATTAAAGAGATGATTTCCAATAATTTAGAAGAGGACATAGCAGTTACCATGAGCTAGAATCAATCTATTAGGACAAAGTATACCAGACTGGCCTCATAGCCTTTTTTGATCAGGTATTGTGTTTAGTTCTAGGCATCATCTTTTAGGAAGAATATCAAAAAGCTGGAAAATACTCAGAGGAGGAAGACCAAGATGGTGAAGACGCCATATGAGGAATGAAGAGAGGCAATGAGGTATTCTGGTTTTAAGAGGCCTACTTCTGGAGTTGGAAGACATGGGTTCCAATTTTGCCTCTGATGCTTACTACCTATCTGATCTGGGAGTTCCAATCAAGCATCATTAAAATGTCATTGAATAGGAATTGCAGCCCATGATGCCTAGTTTACATGCAGGTTGCTTTTTTAGAGAGATTTCACATCATTGAAGAAAGCAAACATTATATTATCTTTGCCACATTACATATAACAGTTCTGGGAATTGTTCCATTAAAATCATAGGCTAAAATCTATTTCTGGTGGTCTGGAATGGATCTGAATATTGAGAAACCTATAAAGACACTACTAAATGTCTGAAGGCAGAGTTTGAACTCAGTCTTCCTGACTTCAAGTCCAGTGCTCTATCTGTTGAGTTACCTAGTCGCTAACATTAAACCAGAGTTTGCAGTTTTTATGGAGTACAGTGACAAGGTTCCCTAGGGAAGCTGAGGTCATCAACAGAGCCCAAAGTATACAGTAATTCTTCATAGTTGAACTGGATGACCCTTAAGATGCATTTTAGTTCTATAACTATGAGGATTGTAAACAAACGTTCCTTCAGTACATTGCACTCAATTTTAGAAAATAAATTTGTTCTCTTCAATTTTCTACTAGCCCCTCTTATCTAGTTCTTCTAGTTTTGCACTAAACCCTAACCTTGGATCTCAATTCCAAGGTTAATCTACTTGCTACAACTGACACAACCCTTCATCTGTCTTACTTCCTAAACCCTATAGCACCAATCAATGTTTCCTATCTCTCCTTTCCCTTTGCTTCTTTCCTCTTACCATGCTGGGTGTCTTGTGTGCTGTGCTTATATTTGGTACCATCACATTCTATGGGGTCAATTTTCTTGTACTAGGAAGAGTTTGTGATGATAAGGCCCTTCTGAGATAGCCAAAGGCTGTACATTTGACCCACATTGTTCTGAGACTCCCCCCCCATCAACTTAGAGAAAAATTTGGAGAGGCCATAATGTAAAAATTTCTAGTGCCATGGATTCTCTTCTTCTCCTTAAAGAATGGGGATCAAATGATACTAAATGGGACCTAAACTTAGAGTAAGAGATTAGATATTACAATATAGTCCCAAGTTCCAGGATACACCATCAGAGCTTTTATCCTACTTCCTTTATCTCACACTGGAGCTGTACTATTGGCAGAATCCTAACAGGAGAGATCAAGCAAGGATTTTACTTCATTGGGAGGCAGATAAACTGATGATATCTTGGCTGCATTCCTCTCAACTATTGAGGACTCTTCTCAACCTCCCATTGACTTAAAAGGTGAAACCAGTGTTGGCTATACCTCTTGTCTTGTGTCCTCGGGAATGATAACTCATCCTGAGTAAGTTTTTTGGGAGGCAATATGGTCTAATGAATAGGATATTGGTGTTGAAGTCAGGAAGATGTAGATTCAAATCCTACCTCAGATACTTGCAACCCTGAAAAGTCCCTTAATTTCTCTGGGCCTCAGTTTCCTCATCTGCAAAATTAAGGGATTGGACTTGACAGCCTTTCAGGTCCCTTCCAGCTCTCAATCCAGTATCCTACAATTATATAAACTAAATGAAGCTTTCAAGTTGTTTTTTTTTTTTAAATCCAGGACTTGATCCCAGGGTTCTTGGTGCCAAAGGAACAATGATAGCTATTGTCTCATGTTAGGAAAATTCATTTTAAATACAGTATGTTGCAATATGTCTCTGTCTTTTTTCCTTCTTTTCCCTCTCCCCACCACCCCTAGCCAGTTAGGAAGAATAGTCATATGTTCCAGATTTTAAGATTTTTTTTTCCACAGACAGAGCAAGTATTCATTCTTTTGGAAATTAAATTTCTTACTGCCATTATTTTTTCTTACTCAAAGTATTTTCATTTTAACCTCTTTATCTTTCTCCCTCTTTCCCTTTACATTGTCCTATACCACTGATCTTCCTTGCCCCATATGTTCCATACCCAATAATATGTTTACCAGTGTAAATTTGGTGAATTCCTTCTTTCACTAATAAAATGTAAGTGATGGCTAGGGTTCTTCCATTTTTGTATTTTTAGCTTTAGGACCTAGTACAATGAGGTGTCGGCTTAATAGCTGGCATTAAACAGTGGGGGGGAATAAAGAAGGGAATAAGGATTTATCTGGCACCTACTATGTTCCAGGCATTGTGCTAAGAGCTTTACAAATATTGTTTAATTTAATCCTCACCAAAAATAAATAAATAAAAACAACAACCCAGAGAGATAAGTAATATTATTCCCATTTTACAGATGAGGAAACTGAGGCAGACTTAAGTGACTTGCCCAGGGTCACACAGCTAGTAGGTGAAATCTGAAGCCAGATTTGAACTTGAGTCTTTCTGACTCCAGGTTCAGCACTCCAATCACCTATGTAAGCACTGGGCTTCAATTCTCTCATCTATGAAATGAAAGATTTGGAGTAAATGATTTCCTAAGGTTCCAAAATTGAATGATCCTATTCACTTATGACTAGGTAGCTGAAAATGAGGGGGGACATAAGTCCACTGCACCAATTAACTTACATGTGTTTGTAGAATTTAATGAAGAATAAATGCCCCCAAACTTTCCATATGGTCACTAAACCTTCAAACAGTTTGTACTGAGGGGGGAGCAGAAGGAATTAATACAATGTAAGCCCAAAGTTAAAGAGAACCACCCCAAAGAATTCTTTGAAGTATACTGGGCAAAACCCCTAAAGAAGGAGGAAATTAGAATGGCATGTATTTACCCTAGTCCTGAAGGAGCACAAGCAAATGTTGCATCGAGTAGGTTATAGTGACAAAAACCTTAGAGAGATTGTCCCCACTCCCATTTAATTTCCAAGAACCGAGTGAAACAATGAATTTTTTTGTTTGTTTGTGAAAAGTTCAAGTTTTTGCCTTCTCACTTTAGTAGTCTCCCCAGTTTCTAGAAATGAATGAGTCAATGACCAATAAAGAGTTTCCCAACTCAGCAGGAGGTCTATTAATCCCAGCTGGAAGGTTGGGATCCTACTCCATTCAGTACGTAGGTAACTTTTTTTTTTATGTGCCAGACACTCTGGTAAGAGCTGGGAATACAAAGAAAGGTAAAAGACAGTCCCAGCTCTCAGGAAGCTCACAGTTTAATGAGTGATACAAGATGCAAACACCTATGCACAGAAAAACTATATGTAGGTTTAATTGGAAACAATTAACAGAGGGATAATAGTAGAATCAAAAGAGATTGAAAAAGGATTCTTCTTGTTCAGTCATGTCTGACTTTTCATAACCCCATTTGGGAATTTTTTGGCAAAGACTCTGGAGTGGTTTGCCATTTCCTTCTCCAGTTCATTTTACAGATGAGGAAACTGAGGCAGATAGTGTTAAGTGATTTGCCCAGGGTCATACAACTCTATTCACTGCCCCACCTAGATACCCCAAGTCTTGCTGTAGAAGGTAGGATTTTAGCAGAGACTTGAAAGAAACCTGGGAAGCCAGGATGGGGAGATGAGGAGTGAGACATTCCAGGTGTGAGAGACAGGCTTTGAAAATGCCTGGAGTAAGGAGATTGGGTGTTATCTTTGAGGAACAATAAGAAGGTCAGTTTCACTGATTGAAAAGTACTTGATCCGTGTAGGGACGGGGCGGAGGAATGTGTGTGATGTAAGGTGTAGATGCTAAGTTATGAAGGGCTTTGAATGCCAAACAGGGTTTTACATTTGATCCTAGAGAACCACTGGAGTTTGTTGAGCGTCTTTGGGACAGGGGTGTGTGACATTGTAGCACCAATGCAATATTCACAGCATCAACAGCCACTGTAAATATGCTGGCATGGTTGACAATCACAAAATATAACAGACTTTCCATACAGAAGACAGAAGCAAAACATTTATTCAGACACCAGAAAACCAAATCCCAAAACCAGTAAGCTGATTCCATCATAGTAGCAAAGAAATTAACAATTCTTAACAGCACATAGAAGAACAGCATCCTTTAACCTTCTCACAAACCAACATAAGCCTAGACATCACATAACGTGGCAAACAACCAGCATTTACTCACAAACCTGTCTCCCTCAGATGCGTCCCCTCTCTTCCAACATCTAGCTGCTCTGACTCCCAGTTTCCTGTGGTCTCTGCTCCATCCTTCAACAAACTTGTCCCACCAGAGGCTCTGTGTGATTACATTCAGCCCATTAGAGGGCAGGGTATATCTTCAAAGCAGGGAAGGTCTTCAAATTCCCATTACCATGTCCTGACATGGACAGACCTGAACTTTAGGGAAATCACATTAGTAGCTGAGTAGAGGATAGACTAGAGTGAGCAGTATTAGGGGAAGTGTATTTGGACGTAATGCTTAGCATTTATATAGCACTTAAAGATTTCCACAACCTTAGACACTTAACACAAAAACTAGCCATGTGGAAGTCACTTAACCCCAATTGCCCTCCAAACAGCAAAAAAAAAAAAAAAAAGATTTCCAAGAATACTTCATGTATGTTATTGCATTTAATCTTCACAAGAAGGCTGTGAGATAGATGCTATTATTAGCTCCAAGTTTTATAGAAAATTGAGGCAGATAGAGGTTAAGTAACTTGTTTGGGGTTACATAGCTAACAGACGTCTATGGCCAAATTTGAATTCAGATCTTCCTGAGTTCAAATTTGGGCCTCTATCTACTGTACCACCTCATGCCTGCTGTGATATAAAAATAAAAGGCATCAACAAAGTTTTAAGATATAAATTAAGTATGCAGGATAGAAGTAGGCCTTTAGTTTTATCTAGGCTTTCCTAGATAAAATAAACGATAAAATAAATGATAAACACGGAACAAAGTAAAAAGAAAAACCCTTGTCAAGGCACTCTCATACCTTCCTGACATCAAAACAGATCTTTATTTGACTGTCTTCTTAATTTTATCTCACTTAAAATACCTCATTGAAAAAGTTTGAAGACATTTTGTGGACCTGGGCAATGTCAGCAAGACCTGTTCACAAAGCATTAAAGATGAGTGAATATGTCTCAGTCTGGGCATGATTTGATTGGCTCAAGCCACCCATTTCTACCACACATAAGTGGAGGGTGAGACAAGAGGGGAGGGGAAGGGAAGAGAGGAGAGGGAGTGGGATTTTCAGCTGATAGAGAGAGCTACCTCTGCACTTCCATTACTAGGCATATTCCCTAAGGGGATAAAATACAGAAAGTTCCCAGATATAGACAAATATTTACAGCAGTTTTTTTTTTATGGTGTCAAAGAACTAGAAACCAAATGGGTATCCATTGATGTGGAATGGCTGAACAAACCGTGATAAATGAATGTAATGGAATATTATTGCCCCCAATTTAGTAGTTTCAATAGTGTTCCCTCTTTGTGACCCCATTTGGAGTTTTCTTGGCAAAGTTATTGGATTGGTTTTCTATTTCCTTATCTAGTTCATTTTATAGATGAGGAAACAGGCAAACAAGGTTAAGTGACTTGCCCAGGTTCACACAACTAAGAAATGTCTGAGGTCAGATTTGGAGCCAGAAAAATGTGTCTTCTGACTCCAGGCCTGTGCCACCTAGCTGCCCGTCACCCCCATAAGATATGGGAAAAGTAAGGAAATTAGAAAAATGAGGAAAGATTTATACAAAGTGATCTTTCTTCCCAAACCCTCCCCTCTTCTGATCTTCCCTGTTACTGTTGACAACCACTAATCTCCATGTCATCTTGGTTTACAACCTTACTATCATCCTGGCTTCCTCACTTGCATTGTGTCCAAATGGCCAATTTCTGGCCAAGTCTTTTAATTTCTACCTTCGCAACATTTCCAATATACGTCCTGTTCTCTCGCCTCAAATAGAGCATCTGCCTCAGCTCCTCATACCCTTACTTCATACTCAATAAACTCTAATGTCTTCCTATTATCTTCAGGGTTAGATATAAATGGTTCTGTTTGGCTTAGGCCCTTCACAGCCTGGTCCGTTCCTGCCTTGCCAACCTCCTTACACATAACTCCACCTATCTTATCATCCATCACATTGTCTTCCTTGCTGATCCTTACATATGACTCTCCATCTTCCGATTCTGTGCATTTTCATTGGTTGTATATGTGGTGACTGTGATATTTTCCCTCCTCACCTCTGCCTCCTGGCTTCCCCGGCTTTCTTCAAGACCCAGCTCAAATCTTAACTTTTATAAGAGGTCTTTCCTGTTCTCTCCCCCTCCCTAGTCCATCCCAACATTACTGATATCTTCCACATTGATTTACCTGCCATTTACAATGCATATATCTTATATGTACAATTTCTCATATCATGACTGCCCAATTAAAATGTGAGCTCCCTGAGGGCAGAGTATGCATTTTTGTCCCTGTTTTGGGACACAGTGCCCAGCGCAGGGTAAGAGCTTTCTTGACACATACTTATTTTTCATAAGGAAGCTAAGTGACACAGTAGATAGAGTGATGGGCCTGGAAGTTTGCGGCCAACCTTAGACACTTACTAAGTGCTGTGGTTGTCTGTTCTTCGTTTTTGAAAAGGACCAGTGACGTCACAGGAGGATGTCTTGACTTGTACATGAATTGGATTTAAGTGAAACAGTTTTGCACAAAATGGTCAACCTCACTCTCTCTTCCATAGTTATCAAAATCTAGTGACTAGGCAAGTCATTTCACCTGTTTGCCTCAGTTTCCTCAACAGTAAAATGGGCATAATAATAGACTCTGAGGATAATTATAACACCTATCAGGACTGTTGTCAGGATCAAAAGAGATATTTGTAAACTTACTTAGCACAGTGCCTGACACATGGTAGAGACTCAATCAATGCTTGTTTCCCTCCTTGTTGACTGACAGAAACAGGAAAACAATTTACATAATGTCTGCAAAAACATGACAGAAAACAACACTGAGCACTTGATCAATGCGGAGACCAACTGGAACCTCAAGGTCTACTGTTGGTTAGTTTGGTGGAGCTGGCCTGGAGTTGTCTACATTTCACTCAGGCCCTGTAGGCCCTGTCCTTTCTGAGGTCCTTTCAAGTTGTCTTAGGAGGAAAGTTGCTTTACTCCTTTATTTTTACTGCTCTACATTCATTTTGTGGAGATTTTCTGTCTGCTTGTGAAGGAAATCTGGAGAACATGGACATTTCTGACCTATTCCTCCATCTTCCCAGAATCCAACCATGACTCCAAAAGGCTCATGGTGAAGCATACCTCCCACCCCTCAACAGACACATAGAGTATGTATTAAAGGTCCAGAATAAGGCATACATTTTCAGATCTGACCATTGTGTTGGGGCTTTTTGCTTGATTTGTTAAAAGGGATAGGTGTGTCTATGTGTTGTGGGGAGACAGTGTAGAGTAAATAGAAAGTGACAGAGATGTTAGAAAACATGAGACTATCCAAAAAAAAGAGAGAGAGAATTAATAAGACAAGTGAGGGGGATGTGAGGGCAGAGAGTCTGACTGTTTACAAAACCTTTTCACCAAGAGCTACAAAATGGCAGCCTCAGGGATGCAGCAAAGCAGAAGTACGTGATAACTACATGTGTTCTCAAGGGGAGAGATGGCAGCTAGAGGCAATGGCAGAATCTCTTAGCCTTAGTTTCCTAGAAGAAGAACCAACCTCCTGGATGGGGAGCTCCTAGAGACTTTACTTTCTGAAGATAGAAGGAAGAATTCCTTTACACCACCAGCCTCTAGTTATGAAGAAGATCAGTACATGACAGTAGCAAAAAGGGACTTGAAAAGCTTGAGTTAGAACAGCGGTTCTCAACCTGTGGGTTGCAACCCCTTTGGGGGTTGAACGACCCTTTCACAGTGGTCACAGGGGTTGTGTAAGACCATTGGAAAACACCTATTTCTGATGGTCTTAGAAACCGAGACACTGCTCCTCTATTCGTCTCTAGGCGGGTCTACCTACATGCAGACACACCCACACGTGAATATTAAAGGGTCGCAGCATTAGGAAGGTTGAGAACCACTGAGTTAGAAGATGGAGGAGGGAAAATTTAGACCTGTATGACCATGAATTATTTAATTATTTAATATTTAGCTATGAAAGTCCAATGGGAAAGGATTTACTTGCCTCTTTAGTAAAGTCAAGTTCGTTTTCCTCCCGAGAAGAGTTCAGACTTTTAGGACAAAGCTGGAGGTATAGATGGGTCCCAAGGACGAAGGTGGGATTCACTGGCATGTTGGAGAACTATCTTACTACAATAAAATTAAATATGTGTTTCTTGCAGGGAAAACTCCAGCCTTTAAGGTAGTAATGTGTCTGGAGATCTGGGGGTAGAAGGTGGGCTTCACCAAAAAGGAAAGAACTGTCTTGACTATTTATGACCTATTGTGTTGCTATTTGCACTGTTTTGCATATCACATAAGGTAAAATAAATCTTTTTTATCTAAGGCATCATTTTATATACATCTGTGGAGCTCTAGACACAAGTTATATTGTGAGGTTCTGTAATGGTAATGATAATTTGAAGAACTTCCCTGCCCCTTAATAGGCCTAAGGGAATTTGAAGATCTTCTTTGCCCCTTAATAGGTTGAATATAATCACGTGGAACCTGTGATGGGAGGAGTTTGCTGAACAGGTAGAGCAGGAAGGGATGGAGCAGGAAATCAGTCAGAGCAGTTAGGGTGGAGGGAGAGAGAAGGCACAGGCAAGCAGACAGCGAGGATTGTGAGTGTTTGTTTGTGGGAAGGCCCAAGCACGCGGAAAGATTTGGGCTGGTGTTGCTCCTTGCAATGATAAAATGTATTAACTTCTTTGTTGCTATGATGAATTCGGTTTTCTGGTGTTGGAATTTGACTTTCTGGTGTCTGATTAAATGTTTTGCTTCTGTCTTCTATATGGAGAGTTGTTAAATTTTGTGATTCAGAACTATGCTGGCATATTCACAGTCACTGTTGGTGCTGTGAATATTGCCTTGGCAATACAGGTTCCAAAAGGAAAATCTGCATAAAATCAAAATGAGTCAAAAAGATAGAGATGGATTTAGAGTCAGAGAACCTGTGTTCAAATTCTCCTGGCTCATCCACTTACTACGTGTGACCTTGGGCAAGTTACTTAACCTCTCTAGGTTTCCTCATCCCTCATGGTTGGATTAGATGACCGCTAAGGGCCCTTCCAGTTCTAAATCTATGTTGTTGTTTGTCCTATGTTCTTAAAGAGGACCGTAACAACATCAGGAAAATGATGCCATGACTTGCAAGTACATTGGATTTAAGTGAAGGAGAGCTGTGCAAAGTCACTAACCTCACTTTTTCCTCCGGAGTCATCTGGGTCTAGCAGCAAGATAAGAGATAGCCCCACTATAAATCAATAATCCTTTGACTTGAGGAACAGTCCCACCAAGACTGAGTCTGGTGCATTCAAAGCCAAAGATTGTGGTGGTAAAGTTTCTACTGTTACCTGATGACATCATTTACAACATTCCACATCCATAGTCACCCAACCTCTGCAATGAAAAGAGGGAGATAAATTTCCTCATCTTTTCTCTGGAACCAAGGTTGATCATTCAAATAGCAAGCATTATGCTTCAGTTTATTGCTTTTTTCCCTCTTTTTAATTTAAATTTGTTATAATAATGTCAACAAAGTATTAATGAGCATGTCCAAATCCTCAGCTAAGTGATACAAAGTCCCTAGCAAGGTCCTCATCCTTTTAACTTTATGGAGTTGATCAGACTCCTCTCGTTCAACATTTTACACGTAGAACAAGGGA
>JAQQSU010000092.1:0-46902 GCA_028627135.1 Pseudochirops cupreus
CTGAACAGAAAATTTGACTTTCAAATACAAGAAGCAAGAGAAGCATGATAAAGTAAACAGGAAAAGTGGTCACAGTATTTATAACAAAGAACAAAAGAACAATCATCTAATATGCCCAAGGAGGTTTGCCTTCTTACTCAGTCATTCAGTTATCTCACAATACAATAATCAATCTTCCACTCATGGGGTAATCATAAATTAACTTAATCGGTCACTTATTCAGATTCACAATTACTAAGTATCGTTAATCACTAAATACAATCATTAGAAAATTACACAAACCCTCCAGCCCTCAGTGTCTAGTAAAATTGAATTTCGTCAAGCATTCAATATCCAAGGAGAGGCCTTTTCTTCATCTTGATTTGAGGTGGTCTCTCAGATTTCCTGGCTCCCCTTCCATGGTCCCAGCTCCTACCTGAATCCACCAGTCACCTGGATTCAGAGGCAGATAGCTCCCAGGTTCTTGTCCAGTTCTCTGGGCAGTTCCTGCTACACACTAAAGTTCACAGGGTTCAGCACATCTCAAAACCTTCACCACTTCTGTTGCCAGGAACTCAAGGATCAACCAAGCCACGAACAAACAAAGTCTTATCCCAGTCATGCTTCTTCGGTCCTCCAGTAGTTTGGCTGGCTTTAGGACCCACAAGAAATCTCAGCCTTCCAAGTGGCCTTCTTGGCAGCAACTTCAGCCTTCACCAGATTCTGGTCCCCTTGAAAACTCCAACTCAGTTCTCAGTCCAGCAAGTAGTAATGCAGCTTCCAGATGCTGTGAAAATTCTGTTTCCTCCACCAGGAGCCCTCCAGAAGAAAAAAATTCTTGATTCTGATTGTCTCTTTCTCAGCCTCTTCTTATATACACACATATACATTGGCTTCCTGTCTCAGTCAACCCCTTCCTGTTATGTCAGCAACAGGGGACAGAGTTACCACCTTTTGTTTCTTTCACAGAGCTACTTAGCCCTTAGTTACTAAGGGCTAAGTATCTGCTTACTTGACATAACAAAAAAAGAGAGGTCTTTAAATTTAAATTAATTACCATTACAGGGATGGGGGCAGTATATAAGAGAGTAGACTGGAAGAAGGGGTAATCAGTATGCTTGCCATCTTCGGGGGGTGGGTAGGGGAGAGATGGGGAGAAAATTTGGAACTGAAAATCTTGTAGAAATGAATGTTGAAAACTAAAAATAAATAAATAAATTCTGGGTGAAAAAAGGAAAACTAAAAAAAAAAATCATTTATATGTTAAACCAAAGAAGTTCTTAGTAGCACTGAAGTTAGATAATTTAATTATAACAGAATCTGTTTGCTAACTAAATATGTGGATCAAAAAAGAAAGGTCTTATCTCATTCTGGGATACTCTGTTTTGTTCACTAGGTGTGGTGACTACGGTTAGAGAGTTATCATTTTGCTCCTCTAAAAAAGTTCTAACCTCTCTACATGAATAGAACACAGCTGAGATGACTTGAGTGAATCTGGGAATATAAGCCCAGAAGATAGTAGAAAACAGTAATGCTGTTCAGAACCTGCATCTCCAGCAATTAGAAGAGCAACACTTAGCTGGACCATAGGAAGAGCAGAATAATATGACCATCAGTGGAGTCACAGGTAGACCAGTACAATATACACAAGATGTCATGAGAGTATCAGAGGAACACACCAGCAGAGGACATCTGTATAATAATCACCATGGCACTAGCCCAATAGAGACCACAACACCAACCATAATCATGAGATTAGTGGAGACCAAAGGAGCACCAAGAAAGCAAGGAATTGTTCCAGTGAGAGCCATGACATTCCCAAAAAGTGATCTGTCACACCAGTCACTGTGCCATCTCACATATGGGCCCCCCAATATGGGCCCCTCATATGTGATCTCTATGTGTACCCACTCTCCTTACTGATGCTGAATATGTTTTTGAGAGTTTTCTAAATTTATTGAGGTTAGAGGGTTCCATTAACTTTTTCACTGTGTTATTTCATTAAACACCTATGCTTTGAATATATTGGAACCTTTGACCAATGAGTGAAATTGTAAACACATTTGTTTACAATGAAATATGAAATACTTATGAAATACTGTGTTAAGTAGTTGTGGATCCACAAAATATTTTCAAGTCAGGGCATTTATTCTGGGAACACAAAGACTGAAAGAGCTATAGCCAAGGTATTACAGTAGTCTGTTTCATTTTTTGTTCATTTATGTTTTTATAGTCATTTCTCCTGTTTTCCCAGTCCTGTTAGATTTGTTCATCAGTTCCTGTACATATCCCCAGGTTTTTCTGAATTCTTTATGTTCAACATTTCTTAAAGCAGAGTAATATTCCGTTATATTACTGTATTTACAATTGTTTAACCTTTCCCCAATTGATAGGTACCCATTTTGTTTCCATTAAAGTGCTGCTATGAACATTTTGATCTATCTATCTATCTACCCATCTATCTATCTATCTATCTATCTATCTATCTATCTATCATCTTTCTATCTATCTTGAGGTATAAGCTTAATTCATCCTTAGTCTTTGGTAGGTGCATTTCCTATCTAGCCTGTCATTGCATTACTCTATGTAAGTGATGATCCAGAAATTTAAATCTCAGCCTTACACATCATCTTCTTAGCTAACCATTCACTTTCTAAATTAGCTTTGCTCTCCTCCAGTCCTTGTATTCAATGAGTACCAATAATGAAGCGTCATCTGTGCCTTTATGAGCTTTAATTTCTTGCCTAAATTTTTTGTAAACTTTAGTAATGCTTTGCAATTTCCTCCTGGCAGTATCATTTGTGCACATATGAATCACCAGAAGTGGTATGAAGTCTTCAATTTTTAAAAATCATAAGGGATTATGTTATCTCTTGGATACACTCCCTAAGAAGAATTTTCTACTGTTATTATAAGGTAAATCCACAGCTTCTATTCCCCACAAAAATATAAGTCCTCCTCCTTCTTTTCCTCATCCTCCTCTTCCTTCTTCCCATTCTTCTTCTTTTTCTCCTCCTCCTCTTCCTCCTTCTCCTTTTTCTCCTTCTCCTTTCTTTTTTCCTTCCTTCTTTCTATCTTTCTTTCTTCTTTGTATTTCTTCTTCTCTTTCTAATTGCGTTATCCTTAGTTATCTGGAATGTGGAAGATCATTCCTTGGATAAGTTTCTTCTCTTCTTAGATGGAGAAAGGTTTATGCATTGAAACTTTTAATTTCTCCACAAATTCAAAATTCTATTTTTATAAAACCAAACTAATGAGAGCAATAAAGAATTACAGAAGAATTAGAGCTTTGCCTACACAATAAATTAAGAATAATTGGTAGACAGTCTCATTTACTCGATGTGAACTATATGAAAACTTCAAGGGACCTCTGCCTGATGTGTGATTCTCGTCAGTTATGCCTAATTTCTTTTACTCCTTAGTCGAAAGCTTATTTTCTTAGTTTGGCTGTACACACACACACACACACACACACACACACACACACACACACACACATACATAGTACAGCAACCATTATATTTGCTCAAATGAAATTATTTTACAATAATATTGTTAATTCAAAACACACAAATCTCAGTAAAAAGTTCAATAATCTTGCTAGAACATCATTACATAGATCATCCCTTTAAAATGCTTCTTCCTATGGAATGAACTGTCCCCATCCCCTACCCTCCTCCAACCCTGAAATGTCTTTTCCTTTAACCTGGTATTTTGGCAGAACTGATTAACAACATCAAGTGAGGATGGCTGTACTTATTAGCAAGTCATAAGTAAATCAATAAATCAGTTAATTAATTAAGTAGCTAAGTAGTTACATGAAATAGTTCCTTACATTTCCCTGTTATATATTTACTCTCACTTCTGACAGCTACCTTCTTGCATTCATTGCTTTTGTCAGTCAGGCTGGTAGACTTTTATTTTGTGTTTTGTTATACTGTGTATTTTTCTGGTCATGACAGTACTTGTGTTGGTTTTCCCCCTCTGGCAAAGACTAGTATCCTAGAGCTGACAGGTATCTGTTGCTTGAATCCAAAGTCACAGCCTTAATCCAATGTCAGTTGTTATCTTGGAGGACATTTCACTCTTCCCACTGTTGCCCTCATTTATATTTCCCACGTCAATTTTGTAATTAAGCTGAGCCTGAGAACACTAGAGTTTCTCTTGCCTCAACAGTAAATTTCAGAAACAACCAGGGCATATCCCAGTGGCCTCACAACTGTCTGTACTATGTATACTAACCTCTGCATGCGCTCTTACCCTCCAGCATCCCATGCCAAGATGAGCTCCCACTGTGTGCCTTTCTGAGCCCCAGTGGCTATTGGGCTTCAGCAGGAAAAGTTTAACATTCAAACTCTGTCAGAGTTTTGTGTCTATTGAGGAAGACATTGTTTTCCAGGCAAAAGATTTAGCACTGTGGATTAATGGAACTTGTTTTTTTCCTACTCTCCACATAGAAATGGAAATTTCCTCTTTATTTTACAGTAACTTTTAACAAAAAAGCAATCACCACCACTAATACATTTCATGAGACAAACTTCTATCAAACAAGCCCAATTTCTTGTATATCTTGCAGGCTGCTCTGTCTAACATCACAGAATCAAAGAATTTAAGAGTTACAAGGGACCTCAGTGGAACTAGTTTAACCCATGCTTAAAAGGAATTCCCAATGTAATATATCTGGCAAGTGGTCACTCACCATTTGATTGAAAACCTGCAAGGAGGGAGAACCACCACCTCTTTAAAAGAAACTTGCTTCACCTTTGTACAGCTCTAATTTTTAGTTTTTCCCAACATCCAGCTTAACTTTGCCTCTTTGCCTCTGTTCTCCTCTTTCCTCTGAAAAGTGAGATATTTGTCCTTCTTCAATATTTTGGTACCTGTCTTGTTTTCCATGGTCTCTCAGATATCATTGGCAGTGACGCAGAGATAACATCTCCCAGTTTTTTCAGACCCAAAGAATATAGTTCATCTGAACCAACCAACTTGAATTCATCAAGGGCCATAAAATACTTTCTTACCGTCTCCTTACTTAAAAG
The DNA here is from genome assembly GCA_028627135.1 of Pseudochirops cupreus. Taxonomy (NCBI): domain Eukaryota; kingdom Metazoa; phylum Chordata; class Mammalia; order Diprotodontia; family Pseudocheiridae; genus Pseudochirops; species Pseudochirops cupreus. The sequence continues at coordinate 5,019 of JAQQSU010000092.1, forward strand.
CAACTCCGTTAGTCATTTTTTTTTCTGCCATTGCAAATGTAAAAATCTTTCTCCTTAGCTGAGAAAACAAAAGAAAATTAAAAATTGAGGAGCTATGTCTTTTTTTTACTTCCTCCCAAAGTAGCTTTTTAAAATGCCCTTTTCTTTGCAGGAGGTATGGGGGAGTTGGAGAATGTTTGTCTTTAGCTCTTCACAGCAGCTCATCCTGAAATTTGGAATTCCTGACACTTTTTTTTAACAGAACCATGCCACCGGCTAATATTCATTCTCTGTTATTTAGCCTTGCTTCCTTCTTCTAGACATTTCTTTTTGAAATCTAAGTTGGTTGGTGAGTTGGCTGCATATCCCAATTGATTTCTTCAAACAAATCAGTGTTTCTTCCTTTTTTGGAAATGTTTCTCTTTGTTTCTTCCAAATTGCATTTTAAACACATCATTTTCCTCCTAGTCTTATTTCTCCTAAAACATTTTAGTCCAGAAGAACTTACCTTTCTTTCCTTTGAACCCTTTGAAACCTGCTTTCCCCAAATCTCCTATTCAGTCAAGTCAACTTAACTAAATCAGTATTTATCAAGGACCCACTCTGTGCAAGGCTTGTGCTAGGTACTAGGGATACCAACACTAACCATGTCAAACCTGAAATGGTCCCTACCATATTGAGCAGTCTGCATTGTACTTTAGGAAAGAGACAAAAGTACCCAAAGAACCAGGTTTATCAGAAAGGTCTTCCTGTAGAAGGTGATAATTGGGATGCCTTGAGGGAAGCTAAGGTTATAGAAGACATGTGAAAAGAGTCCAGTCCAAATGTGGAAGGCAGCTGAAACTAATAAAAGGCACAGAAGAGAGACATGGGATGCTAAGTTTGGGAAATAAGAAACAGAGAAGTTTAGCTAGCACACAAAGTATACGAAAGTCATCAATGTGAAATTAAGTCTAGAAAGGTGGACTGGGAACAAACTGTGAATGGAGTTAGATGCCAAATTGAGACTTGTGCATTTTGTCCTGTGATCAATATGGACCCACTGAATTTTTCTGAGCATGGGAATTACATAGTCACATAGGCCAGATTGAAGCAAGGAAGCCAATTAAGGGGATATGGAAACACTCTAAGTGAAAGATAATGGGTACTTCCAGTCATTTATGAGCATCTCACAAAGCCTATACCATAGTTGAAAGTCCTCTGGGGGCAGGCAGGGAATGTAGTCCCTAAATCTCTGTATCACTATGCCTTAGCATAATACCTTGTACATGGCAGGTGCTTATAAAAATGTGAATTAAATCAAATTTCCCAAAAATTGTTGACCTCAGATATGAGATAGAGGATAACGATGTAACAGAGTCTGGAGTTTGACAAGACTACCTAAAATGGCAATATTGAGGTAGAACACACAGGTGACCTTCTAGGAAACTAGTGTCTATATGTACATATTGTGTTGGCCTACCACATGATGGAGAGAAGCCTTTTCCCTTATCTTTGTAACCAGAAATCTCTTTAACTACCTTATTGAGCACCAAGGTGATAGCAGGTGATCTTATGCAATAATGGAAGTGGACTTGAGGGTCATTTCCCTCCAGCTTCCTGGCTTAGATCATGTGGCCCTGAAAAAACAAGCTGGGAATTCCCAGAGCTTGAGCCAAAGTCATGGGGAATCCAAGAATTCAGAACAGGTAAGGTAACTAGAGTATTATGAAAGTCCTGAGGATCAAAGGTCCAGGATACTGGTCAAGTAGCACTTTGGACTTGAAATTAGTAGGGCTAATCCTGTGTAAGAACTGAACTATAAACTGTAAACCTAATCCTCCTTCTTCCCTAGAGACTGGGGGTGGGGGTGTTATATGCCTAAAATGTTGGGAGAAATGTTTGTATGTTTGTTCTTGCTATATCTTTGAATTAAATTTCCCTTTATAAAAGATAACCTGATGTTAACGTATTAAATAAAACTGGGATGTTGGTTACTGGGCTCCTAAAATGGGGAGAAGTAGAAGCTAGGTGGTACAGTGGATAGGGCACTGGGTTTTTAATGGAAAGAGTCACTTTGATGAGTTCGAATCCAGCCTCAGACACTAGCTGTGACTCTGGGCACCTCATTTAACCCAATTTGCCTCAGTTCCTCATCTGAAAAAATGAGCTAAAGAAGGAAATGGGAAACCACCACAGTATCTTTGCCAAGAAAATCCCAAAATGATGTCATGGGGAGTCAAAGAGGACTGGACAACAACAAAATTAGAGGAACACAAGAGGTGGTGGCTTAAGTCAATGGCAAAGAAGAGAGAATGCCCTCTTCTCCACCTCAGGGTACTGAAGAACTCTGAGAGGAGGAGAGTGGAGTAGAGGGTGGGGAGGGATACGTAACTGGGCTAGCCCTGAAAGAAGGAGGCTGGTGCAGCCATATTACAACTCCATTTAACCTGATAGAAATTTTAACATTGTTTATGTGCCTTTCCTCTGGATAGAGTTGTAAAACACTACGTTTGTGTAAATTAAATCATAGCTTTATTTATGTTGCCACTAATACCCTCTTTTCCGTCTGTAATTTCCAGTGGGATCCATCAAACCTCCCCCCCTTTTCTTTATAGCACTGGTGAGGTGAGGTAGCAGGAAATCTCCATTAATCACTTTGCATAGTGACTAAGCAGCATCCTGCAAGATGACTTACACATAGCCCGACCTGACATAGCACAACAGAGCCATATGGAAAACACAATTTGGGCTGGAGGAAAATGAAAAAGTGTCGATTTGTTCAAAAGATGAAAAACCAAGGGCATATGCTCTTTGGTACCCTGAGAGAATTGCTGGTGAAAGGACTCCTTTCACATTTCAGACATAAGCCATCACCAGGATACTTTGTATTCTTTCACAGTAGTACATTATATAAGATCACATGAGAACCACCTCCTAAACAACACATTCCATTTAAAGGTCTGGCAGCAAATAGGGGTTAGTAGCTTCTAGTGGGAATTTCAGTGGGCTTAGATTCAGAAGACCTTAGTTCAGATCCTGACTCTATCATTTATCCAGGTACAAATCCTTTTTCTCATCTTTAAAAAGGGGAATTATATTTGTTCTACCTTCTTCACAGAGTTATTTTGAGGATCCAAGGGATAATACCTGTGAGAATGTTACATGAATATGAGCTACAATTTAATGAAATAATATACTATACATTTAAATAGCATTTAAAAATCACTAAATTGGTGCATTTAGTTTCACAAGAACCATGTGATATAGGTATTACAAGCATTACCATGCCCATTTTACAGATAGGGAAACTGAGCTTAAAGGACTTAGCCAGAGTCAAGCAGATAGTAGAGCCGGGACTCTGACCCACATTGTTTCTAATTCCAAGTCCAATGTTCTTTCCATGCACTCAATTATTTCTCCACCTCTTACCGAGAAGAGAGAAGCCAACATTAACAATTCAGTCTGATGTACTTTCACATTCGTATTTATTCCTTTAGCAATTTTTATAGCTACATTTTGCTAACTGTGTATTAGGGAAGGGGGTGGAATGGGAAGGAACCAGGGCTAGTTTTTCTTGATTATATTCTGAGAATGCATCTATCTCCCTGGCCCTTGACCAAGCTCTTTCTCTATTCCAGAGTAACCTAACCCATTCCAACATAACCCCAAAGCTGCCAAGATGATATCTCCTACCCGTCAGACATATATCACATTTCAAGATCATCAGTAGTGTTGTTCCTTGGAGACCTGCTGTTGAGTTGGATATTTCTAGGAACCACCTGGAACAGGAGACGGACACTGTCACAAATTATTTAAGTAAGGAACTACCAGGGAAAACACTACACATAAGTTGTAAAGCACACTGTAGAGCCTTAGAGAGGGCACTCAAATCATTCCAAATACATTGATACGAAAGGTGCACATAATGTCGAGCTCAGGCATGAAGTCCCAGCAACAGGAAATGGGGGCTGAAAAACCATAGCAACCACTAGCTCACAGGTGCTACATGAATGCCCAGCAGATGCTGGAGAGTTCTGTTGTTGATACCCACTGTGAAAGGGAAAGATTTTTCAGGAAACTAAGTCTTCCAGCTTGTACCTTAATATAACGAGAATGGAAGTTATTCTTTCTGGCTGCATGGGAAAAGCAGGTCAGAGTTAGGATGAGATTTACCTGAGAGTCATCACATGTCCTGTTGTGACACATCTTGGGAAAATGTTGTTGAGTCAGAGCAAGGGATCATGTACTTCTGAAAAAAATATTGATAACCATACTTCATTATAAATGATTTCCTGTGTGATTGTATATTTATTTTATGCTTTAAAAACATTATTTTGAGAACACGTACTTAGATATCACTAGACTGCCAAAGGGCTTCATGACACACAAAAAAAGCAATCTTGAGCTGTATAGTTCTAGTGGTTATAGATTTAAAGCTGTAAGTGACTGTAGAGGTTATCTTCTCCAACCCCCTCATTTTGCAGATTCAAGAAAGTTAAACTACTTGTCCAAGGTTACACAGGAAGCAAATGGCAGAGCTGGGGTTTGAACCTAGATTCTTTGATGCTAAATTCATTGTTCATTTTACTGTGGGAATGGTAGGATGCCATCACAGTATAGAAGGAATAAAAAATTATATCACATGCATGTGTCCACACTTAGACAATAAATATTTCTATGAGTAACAATAATAATGCTTTGTGTAGTCGTGAGAATACATAATTACATTTCTTATCTCTCTCAAAGGTATACACACACACATACACACACACACACACACCCCACTCCCCTCAGGAAAACCGAACCCTAAGCACTTTAATTCAGCCCCCCTTTGCTCATTTTCTAGGGCCATTTGGTTGTTCTCCATTTTTTCCCAGGGTACCTCTGGGGTTATTGCTTTTACATGCATTCTGTCTTTGGTGTCACTTTAACTACTTGGCCAATGAGACAGACAGGAAGTTTAAATTCCAACTGGAATGAAAATGAAACATTTCCGAATACCTGGTGCTCACAGCAGGCAGGATACAAACGGGTTTTCCAACCCTTAAGGTACAAATATGGGTTTATAGGGGGAATGTCCTAGCTGAATGACTTTAATATCCTTTCACAGGATTCCTGAAGTAGATTTTCTCTGTTTGGATGCTTTCTTTTTATCAAACGCTTGCACACTAGAAAGTGTGACTTGTAGCTTGGTGTGACTTATCCAATGTGAATTGGACAGTGGTCAATTTCAAGTGCATAGTGCTTGTTAGGTGAGCTGTGACTAAGGCCTATGTGGTTTTGATTTCTAGATCAACTGAGACACCCCATTTAGCAGCTTTTTTTGAGAGCTAGCAGAGCCAGGCAGAGAGTGTTAAAGCAAGCCTTCTCCTTCAGCAGATTGCTTGACATGTGATTAGTCAAAGGAAGCAAGAGGAGCTATCAGGGCTTGGAGTAGCGGGATATCCCCTGACTTAAGCTGCCCTGTGCTTTTACATGAACAACCTTTCTTTTATTTAACCATGAACACGAACAAACTTTCTTTTATTTAATCATCAGACAAGTTGTTCTTGATTCACAACCCCAGATGGTTTTCAGTTGCATTCAAACCTAAGCAATGGTCTCTCAATTCAGAAATCTGCCACCTTAAAATCCAGGTCTCACACACACACACACACACACACACACACACACACACACACACACTCACACGCACGCACACACGCATGCACACATGCATGCACACTACCACATAATGCAAGCACACTCTTTGTCTCAACTCCTGGCTCTGTGTCTCTGTCTCTTTCTTACACTCACTTTTTCTGTCTTTCTGTGTGTGTCTCTCCATCTCTTTTGCTGCTCCTCTCTGTATCTCTCTCTCACTTTTCTCCATATATCTCTATCTCTCTGTCTCTTCCTCTGCCTCTCCCCCTCTACCTCTCTCTCTCTCTCTGTCTCTCTGTCTCTGTCTCTCTCTCTCTCTTTTTCTTTCTCTCCTTTCTGTCTCTCTGTCTTCCTCTCTGTCTCTTTCTTCTTCTCTGTCTCTCTCTCACATTCTTTCTGTCAATCTCTTGTGTCACTCTATTTATCATGTTGTATCTTTGTCTCTCTCATTTCCCTCTCTGTATCTTTCTCTGTCTCTCTCTGTTTCTGTCTCTGTCCCCATCTCCCTCTCTCTCTATCTCTCTGTCTCTCTGACTCTGTGTATCTGTCTGTCTGTCTATCTGTCTATCTGTCTATCTATCTATCTATCTATCTCTGTCTGTCTATCTGTCTATCTATCTCTCTGACTCTCTTTCTCTCACATACACACACACAAATGCCCATAAACATGCACACATGGTAGTTCACAAAACCCACAAAACCATGGTGTTTTTGAATTACAGGCACATGAATCTGCTCCAACATATGGCTTGAACATTTAGAGGGATCCTGCTCTGATCTGTCCTCTGTTTATGCTACCCACTTTCCATTAATAGGGGACAGCAAGTACCCTGAGCTAACAATTATAGATGACATCATTTTCCTTCATTATCTCTGATAATGAGCAATTTTCATTCCCTGGAAACGAGGGGACACTAACAAGGCGGCAGTAAACAGGAAGATAAATAACAGCCACTTAGCTATACTGTGTTATGTTTCTCTTAATATCGGGGCTGGAAAAGGCAAGAAGACCAGATTATTGATAAGGCAATACTGCAGCTTCCAGAGAAACTGGGTGAGAATTAAAATACCCTGAGAGTCAGATCTCTGAGTGTTCAAAACAAAGAAAAAGGGAGGGAAAGATTTTATCCACTGTAGCCTCTTTACTAGTGAATGCTGTTTGATTTTTAAATACTTATAGAGAATTGCATCATAATTACATAATAATAATGGTGAACATAACATAGGGGGAAAAAAGCCATAGGCAGATAATGTGGCCCAATTAAAAGAGCACTGGCTCTGGAATCAGAGGGCCTGCGATGACATTCTGTCTCTGACATTTACTATATTTGTGACCTTACACAAGTCACTTAACATTTCTAGATCTCAGTTTTCTCATTGGTAAAATGTGAGTATGGAACTAAATTGGCTCTGTTGTCCCTTCCATCTCCATATCTCTGGAAGCATCATTCTAATAGCTAGTTACAATCAAAAGAACTAAGTACCCTAGAGACATTGAAAGGCAAATGAGGTATAAGTAGAAAGAGAAGTATTGCCAATGAAAGTAGGTCCTCGATGGCAGATAACTTTCTCATTTAGTCTGCCCTCACCACCCAGTCAAAAAAAAAAGAAAATTGCACTACATATGGCAAATGCCTACTATATGCTCATAGAACTGAACTGAAAAAACATATAGGGAGCATTAGTCTTAGTGCTGAAAAATCAGAATTTGAATGCTAGTTTCTGATACTTATGAGCTTTGTGACTCTGAGCATTTCTCTTAACTCTAAGAACTTTAATTTCCTAATCTATAAAAAAGTTCAGTACCTAACTCACAGAAGAGCTATGTGTTATATACTTTAGAAATGGGTTTTCCTATCATATTGGAATTTCCTATCATATTGGAATATCATCAAACTATAATAAGCATAAATGTATAAGATGGAAAAGACCTTAAAGGCACTGAAACCAACTCTTTCATTTTACAGATAAAGAAACTGAGGCCTAGAAATGTTAAATGATTTGGCCAAGGTCATATATTTAATATCTGAAGTAAAGTTTAAATCCAGGTCTTCCCAACTCCAAATCCATTACTCTATCCACTGTCTCACACACATAACTCATATAAATGCAGTAATGTAAGTTTACAGGGCACTATACAATACATCGTCTAACTTCATCTGTATAAGATATGTGAGATAAGTGCTTGTAGCAGCAATCATGCTAGCATTCACAGCATGACTGCTAGCACAGGTGCTTAGATCTGCTTTACTAGGAAAAACAGCTGTTTAAGGGGTCAACAATCTTTTTTAACCTACATTTACTAGTTAAGGTGAAAAGTCAGCACTCTGAACTTCAGAGAAAATACAAGCAGTAAAGACCAACCGACAGGGCTCTGACTGCCTGAACCAGCTATACATTTTACATATATCCCTGGATCAAGAGAACCTTTACATCTGATCAGTCAGGGAGCTCTAAACATACAGCCACTCAAAATCTCAACCAGGGAATCACAAGATCCTTTTCATAAGCAAGCCACCAAAGCAAAATACCAGCTCAAAGTATATATACACTTCTCAGGGCTGGAATGCATCACAACCATCATGACTCAGTTCCTAATTAGAAATTAGCAAAAGATGGGAAAGCCTTCCTACAAGTAAGCCTTCCCTTAAACAAGCTTCCCTTAATGGGCTCCACATGAGACCTATTAATGGGAAGAGATCTTACATCCCATTAACATTACAATGTCCTATTATTCTTATTTTATATATGAGGAACATGAGCCTCAGGGAGGTTATGTGTCTTGACCAGAGTCACACAAGTAGTAATTACCTAAGGTAATATTTAAACTCAGATCTTGATGACTTCAAATCCAGCACCCCATCTACTGTTTGAGATTGCTGAGGGAAAACATTATACAGCCTATTAATGATTCAGCTTTGCCTAATCTGCAAAGATAAAGGCCCATGTCATTTTCTATACACCCACTAATAAAAAATCCAACATAATCAAACATTTTGGTAGCTAATCTCTCAAGATACAGAGGGGTGGTAGAAGGTAGGAGACAGAGATGGAAAAGAAAAGCATTTTCTTTGCAGACATAAAGTGCCATAAAGGAAGTCCAAAAGCTATCGTAGTAAAAATGTTGCTGACATGGAATGATCTATGCTGCCCATAAAATTAGTCATGTGTTTTGTGCAAAGTGGCATGTTCCTTCTGAGCAGGCTGGATCATGAACATTAAATATGAAAATAAGGAAAAAAACGTTTCACATTGTTGAAAAGTAATTAAAAATATATTTCACCATATGTTCCTCTGCCGTTAGTTCACTTCAGCAAAACAAATGCCTCAAGCATTTATTATCCCCCATCATTTTTTAAAGAGGCCTAATGTTCACATTTGGCACAGAAGCCAAGCAGATAAAATGAATCAGCTTTGAAATGAATTGTATGGCATGCATTTGCCGAAATTCAGAGAGATTATGGTAGAGTTAGTCAACATGGAACCTGTCTTCTCTCAGAAGTCATACTGCTGAAAATCCTTATCATCACAGGTAGGGCCCTCAGCATCTGTTTGGAAAATGCAAGCAAGACCATTATGAACACTCATGAGGATGCCAAACAGCTGGTACTTCCTTATTTCATAATGTTAAAATAATAACTGATTTTTGAAGTAAAATCACTGAACAGTTCTATCTTTTCCGTAAAACAGGCTAAAATCATCAATAACTTTTTATCCAAATACTTCTCAATGGATGACATTATTGAAAATTTCTCTAACGTTACTTTCGAATTCATAGAGGAAGTTAAGAAAGACATTTTTTTTGTCTTCCTGGAGCTATCATCCCAAGCAGTGAAATTGAACAGCCTCCACTTGGGGCAGAAAAAAAGAAACTTTCCATCAATCAGAGAAAAAGGGAAATGAGTACTTGTTTTAAAGAAGAATAACTCAATTCAGAGGTTTCTAAATGGAAATAATGTCCCCTGCATTGTCAAAGACCTGCACCCTGTACTTAATAAAAATTGTATATAAATACAGCTGGATACCAGTTACCGTGGCTATTCAGCAGATAAGCTATGGTTAAATGATACTGGGAGGGCATTTTCCACTAACAAAGGAAGAAAAAAGGGCACTGAGAGAAGTATAACTGCAAGGGACCCACTTTTCAGTAAGAGTCTTCATATTTTTTATAAAGATCTTCTGAGGTTGGAGCCAAGATGGCAGAGTATAGAAAACATTCAGTTGAGTTCTAATATTCCCCTCCAAATAACATCAAAATAACTCTTCAAATAGAACTTTGCAGTGGCAGAAATAAGAAGATGCCAGAGTGAGATGTTTTTCCAGCCGAAAACAACTTAGGAGAACAAAAAGAGAGATTTTTAATACGGAAGGGGAGACTGACATGTGACTGAAACACCATGTGGATGAAACACCGGTGGTCAGATTAGATGGTGGAAACAGAAGCAGCAGCTTCTTTGGAAGTCTCAGGCCAGAGATGGTAAAGGGACTTGGCAACTGGTCAGATTACAGGAGACCTCTGTGCTAGCAATGGACACAGGACCAAACATTGTTTGGCAACTCTATTTCATATACACACTTCTGGGTCATAGTTCAAGGGCAGAGTGGACTACTTTTGGTGAAGATGGAACAGAGGCTCTGAGAAACAGTATCAATTTTGGTCACAAAGGATCAGACACCCTAAGGAATGATACTGTTTGCAATCTAAAGGGCTCAGAAGACCTTCCTGGATAGGACAAGAGTACTGACAATTAGAGAAGCAACCACATTTCTCTCCAGATCATACCACTTTGGAAGTATCAGAAATTTCCAAACCACTAGAACTAGCTCTGAAAACAATAGTGAAAAAGAGCCTGAAGCTTGACACAATTCCCCTTTCCCCACAATCCCCACCATGGTGGAAATAGAAACCAACTTTAGCATAAAGTTCAAAATTAAGATATAGGGTAGAACCCGACATAAAATAAACTGCTATAGTGATGGAAAATCAAGAAACAAACTCATAAGAAATGAAGTCAAAACAACTCCAAACAAAACCTCAAAGGAAAAACATGTGAATTGAACATAAGCCCAATAAGACTCAATGAGGTTAAACTATTTACCTTTCTATTTGGAAAATTATTCATTTAACTTTTTAAAGAACTTTATTATTATTAGATAAGGATTCTATAGAGTGGTAGTGAGTTAATTATGTTGGGTTGATGTAAAAAAAAATGCATAGGCAAGGAAGATGGATGCCCTGGGATAAAGGTGAAAGAAGAGAAAGAATGGTGGAAATTATCTCACATAAAAGAAATACCCAATGAGAAGTTTTAGCAGTTAAGAGAGTAAGAGGGGAGAAATACACACACACACACACACACACACACACACACACACACACACACACACACACATACACAGTTGTTAATAGAAATCTATTTTACCCAATAGGGAAGTGGGATGGAGATGAAGGAAAGTAAAGGTGATAAAAGGGGAAACAGATAAAAGAAGGAAGTGATCAGAAGCAAAAGAGACTTTAAAGAAAGGTATAAAAATAGAAAAGGTTAAACAGAAGAAAACAGGATGGAAGGAAATGCACAGTTAGTAATCATAACTGTGAATGTGAATGGGATGAACTCACCCATAAAATGGAAACATAGCAGAATAGATTAGCGTCCAATAGGTTGAGGACAAGAAACATAACTGAAACAGAGAGACACACAGAGAGTTAAAATAAGGGTTTGAAACAAAATCTATTATGTTTCAGCTGAAGTAACAAAAAAAAACAGTGTGTAGCAATCATGATCTCAGACAAAGCAAAAGCAAAACAGACCTAATTAAAATGGATTATCAGGGAAGCTACATCTTGCTAAAAAGAATCACAAAAATGAAGCAATACCAAACATATATGCACCAGAGGGCATAGCATTCAAATTCTTAAAGGAAAAGTAAAAAGAATCAGCAGAGAAAATAGTTAGATAATAATAATGGGAAACTTCAATTTTCCCCTCTCAGAAATATATAAATCAAAACATAAAGTAAATAAGAAATTATGGAGATAAATGGCATCTTAGAAAATTTAAATATGATAGACATCTGGAAAAAACTGAAAGGGAGATTCCTTTTTATCAGCTTTGATGGCACTTTCACAAAAAATTAACATGTATTAGGGTATAAAAGCCTCTCAACCAAATACAGAAAAGCAAAATTATTACATGCACCTTTTTGCATAATAATCCAAGAAAAATTATATACAATAAAGAACAGTAGAAAGGTAGATTTAAGATTCATTGGAAACAAAATAATCTATTCCTGAAGGATGACCAATTTGAAGGGCAAATCATAGAAACAATGAATAATTTAATTACAAAGAATAACAATGAGACAACATTCCACATTTTGTGGGATACAGCCAAAACAACACTTAGAGGAAAAGGTATATCTCTAAACATGTACATCAATAAAACATAAAGGAGCAGATCAATGAATGGGGCATGAAACTTAAAAAAAAAAACCACTGGAAAAAAGACTAATTAAAATCCCAAATTCAATACCAAAATGGAAATTCTGAAAATGAAAGTAGAGATTAACAAAATTGAAAATAAGAAAACCATTGAACTAATAAATAAAAGTAGGTACTGGTTTATGAAAAAAAATAATAAAATAGATAAACCATTGTTTAATTTTATATTAAGGAAAAAGAAGAAAACCAAATTACTAAAAGGATGAATGTATCATTAATGAAAATGAAATAAGAGCAATTATTAAGGAGCTATTCTGCTCAATTAGCCAGTAAAAACTGATGATCTAAGTGTAATGTGTAGATATTTACAAAAATACAAACTGTCCAGAATAGCAGAATAGTAAATAGAATACTTACATAATCCTATCTTAGAGAAAGAAATAAATCATAATTGAGCTTCCTAAGAAAAAGTCCCCAGAACTAGATGGAATTGTAAGTGACTTCTACCAAACATTTAAAGAACAATTAATTCTAGTATTATATAAATGATTTGGGGAAAAAAATAGGTAAAGAAAGAGTCCTGCCAATTTCCTTTTACAACTCAAATATGCTTTTGATACCTGAACCAGAGAGAGCAAAAATAGAAAGAAAATATAGACCAATTTCCTTAATGAATATTAATAATAAAATAGTAGCAAAGAGATTATAGTAATATATCACAAAGATAATCCACTATAACCAGGTGGATCTTATACCAGGAATGCTGGGCTTATTCAATGTTAGAAAAACTATCAGTATGTATAAATAACAAAACCAACAAAAAGCATATGATCATATCAATAGATGCAAAAATAGTCTTTGACAAAATACAACACTCATTCCTATTTTTAAAAAAACACATGCCAGAAAGCATAGGAATCAATAAATATTTAAAATAAATATTATCTATCTAAAACAATTAGTAAGCGTGATCTGTTAACAGGGATAATCTCGAAACCTTCACAATATGATCAGAGGTGAAGCAAGGATGTCCATTATCATGACTATTATGCAGTATTATACTAGAAATGCTAACTATAGCAATAAAAAAGAAAAAGAAATTAAATGAATAAAAATAGTCAATGAGGAAACAAAATTATTACTCTTTGTAGATGATATGATGTTAGAGAATCTAAAAAATAGTTGAAACAGTTAACACCTTCAGAAAAGTTGTATATAAAATAAACTCACATAAATCATAAGCATTTCTTTATGCTACCAACAAAACCCAGCAGCAAGAGATAAAAAAGAAAAATCCCATTTAAAAATAACTGTAGGCAATACAAAATATTTAGAAGCCTACCTGCCAAGAGAAACCCATGGTAGTATATGAACACTATACAAAACACTTTAGACAAATAAAGACAACTCTAAACAATTGGAGAAATATTAGTTGCTCATGGGTAGGCTGAGCCAATATAATGAAAGTAACAATACTGTGTGAGTTGCCTTCCTCATTCAGTACCATACCAATTGAACTACCAAATAATTATTTTTAGAGCTAAAAGAAAAAAATCATCTGGAAGAATAAATGGTCAAGAATATAAATCAATGAAAAAAAAATGTGAAGGAAGGCAGCCTAGAAGTCCCAGATTGCAAATAATATTACAAAGTGGAAAACATCAAAACAATCTGATATTGACTAAGAAATAGAGTGGTGGATCAGTGAAATAGATTAGGTACAAATACACAGTAGTAAATGACTTAGTAATCTAATATATGACAAACCCAAAGATCCAAGCTTTGGGGATAAGAAATCCACCATTCGACAAAAAATGCTGGGAAAATTGAAAAGTAGTTTGGCAGAAACTAAATATAACCAACAGCTTAGACTGTATACCAAGATAAAAATGGGTACAAGATTTACACACAGAGGGTGATATCATAAGTAAATTAGGAGAACATGGAATAGTATATTTGCCATATCGATGAATAAGAGAAGAGTTTAGACCAAGCAACAGACAGAAAGGATCACAAGAAGTAAACTAGAAATTTTTGATTTCATGAATTTAAAAGGTTTTTGCACAAACAAAATTAATGCAGCCAAAATTAGAAGGAAAACAAGAAACTGGGGGACAGGGGGAAATTCAGCAAGTTTCTCTAATAAAGGTTTCCTTTTGCAAATATTTAGAGAACTAAAACAAATTTATCAAAAAAAAAATAATAAGAGCCATTCTCCAGGTGATAAATGGTTAAGGGGTATGAACAATATTTATCAGAAGAGGAAATCAAAGCTAATATTGGTCTCATAAAGAATGCTCTAAGTCACTATTGATTAGAGAAATGCAAATTAAAACAACTCTGAGATACCACCTCACCCCTATCAGATTGCCTAATATCAAAAAGAAAAATGAAAAATGCTGGACAAGATGTGGAAAAATAGTTACACTAGTACACTATTGGTAGGGCAGTAAATTAGTCCAACAATTTTGGAGAATATTTTAGAACTATATTCATAAAGCTATAAAACTGCACATATATTTTAACTGAGCAATACCAACACTATGTATCTCAAAGACATCAAAGAAAAAGGGAAAGGATTTATCTGTATAAAAATAATCATAGCAGCCCTTTGTGTGGTGACAAAGAATTGGAAACTGAGTGGATACCAATCAACTGGGAATGGCTGAACAAGTTGTGACACATAATCGTGATGGAATACTATCATGCTATTTTAAAAAATGACAAGCAGGATGGTTTCAGAAAAACCTGGGAAGACTTATATGGACAGATGCGAAATGAACTGAGAAGAAAAAGAACATTGTACACAGTAACAGCAATATTGGAGGGATGTTGAATCATGAAAGACTTAGTTACTCCAATCAAGACAATGATCCAAGATGATTCCAAAGGGCTCATGATGAAAAAATGCTTTCTACCTCCAGATAGAAAAATAATGATTTCTGAATGTATGTTGAAGCATACTTTAATGCTTTTAAATTTTTTTCCTGTTCTAATTTTTTGGCCAGGTTTTCTTCTGCAAACATGGCTAATTTGGAATTTTTTTTTACATGACTTCACAGGTCTAATCAATACCAAATTGCTTTTCTTCTCAAAGAGGAGAGAATTGGCAACTCAATTTTTTTTAAATTTTGTTAAAAAAAAAATTTCTACATGCCGTTGGGAAACATTTAATCAAATGAATAAAACTATGTTGTTGTTGTTTTTAAAGATTTTATCAGAAAAAGAGAAAGCTACCCCGATAATCAAAATCAGATTTAGACCAAGTAAATTACTTCCTGCTCCTATATCCCCAAATAGCTCCCCCTTAGGAAAACAAATGGCATGCTTCTTCTATTCATATTCAGTCTCTGGTAAAATGTTCCCACAGTTATTCACTGTCTAAGACCAACAAAACCAAAATAAAAGATATTTTAAACTTAAAACAGGGATGAGTCAGGAAGAATAGCTCACATCAGACAAACCTCAATTTCCTTTGGGGTAGATAACTTTCTTCTTAAACTAAGGGATGCATACCTGGCATTTAACAAAGAGATGAAGCTATCCTTTTGAATCTGATAGAAAGATAGAATGGATTCAAGTACGAGAATTTGAAGCTGGGCAGTGAGGTGGCACAATGGAAACAGTGCTGGACATGGACTCAGGAAAACTCATCTTCATGAGTTCATATCTGGCCTCAGAAACTTACTACCTTACTACCTGGGCAAGTCACTTAACCCCATATGCCTGGAGAAGGAGATGGTAAATGGTAAACCACCCCAGTATCTTTGCCAAGAAAAGTCAGACACGGTTGAAACAACTGAACAACAAGAAAAGATGAAGTATAATAGATAGAGTAATAGATAGGGGCTCAGGAATACTTGGGTTCAAATCCCACTTTTCACATGAGCTATGACCTTGGACAAGTTACAAGTTACTCCCTTTTCTAAATTTCAGTTTCTTCATCTGCAGAACAAGGGCACTGAAGCAAAGGACTTCTAATGTCACTATTAGTTCTAAAGCTATGATCCTTTGACATTGTATCAAACTGCCCTTGACTCCATTCCTTCCAAGAAATTATTCAATAACTGTAATGAAGTTATAGTTGACATATTTAACAAATTTGCACGCGGGAGGCAACTAAGTATTACACTATTAGTCTTTGAGTCAGGAAAACCTGCATTCAAATCCTATCTCAGGTAATTAGTAAGTATGTGACCACAGTTAGTTATTTAACCTTTGCAAATCTCAGTTTTGTCATATGTAAAACTGGGGTAATAAATAGCACCCACTTCCTGGTGTTGTTGTGAAGACAAAATGAGATAACACTAATCTTACTCAAACATTTTGCAGAACTTAAAGTATTTTTAAACACTATGTTGTTGTTGTTGGACAGACGGATGGATTGCAAATATTTTGTATGAATGAACTGGGATCCTAGAAGGTACCACAAGACTTGAATGATAAGCTGGACCTAGTAAAATGGAAGTTCAGAACCTCAATCCTTAAATGAGTCTGCAATATCATATCTATCTGGTTATATTCTCCAGCAGTGAAGATCATAACTAATACATGACTTCTCATGCTATGCAATGTTTGTTTGTGTCCTCCTACAAATGATCCACAGAAAGTCTACTCCTCGTACTTGGGCCTTCCTCTAGAACTTTTGCAGTTACAGAAGTACAAATGCAGCAATCCCACTCAGCCCTGACTGGCCCATCTTTTTCAATCAATTCATCTTGCTGATGACGTAATTTTCACTTCTTTGTTTGTAGCATTTGTTGTTGGAAATATGTCATAGGTTATTTTATGCCCATGATGCATATTTCTATTTCTCTTCAGATGACCCAAAATTTTGATTCCTCAGAAACTTGTGTATTCAGTTCCTCACAGCCCAAAACAAGCTGAATATTAAAATGACGAGGTTTTTGTTTTAGGAAGAAATTTGAGGTCATTTAAACATCATCTAATTTCTGAGTGTTTGATTTTCTAAACTTTTTTGTTTTTTCAATTCATTGATTTGTTATTTCTCTCTTTCATTGATGAAAGTGTTTGAAGAGACATATTTTTCACTAAGGACTGTATTGATTAAGGCCCAAATTTTTCATATGTTACCTCATTGCTATCATTTTCTTTTATGAAATGATTTTTTTGATATATTTTTCCCACCAATCTTTAAGATTAATTTTAATTTCTATTTAAGTTTGAATACTTTCTTCCAATATACTTCATTGATTTCAATTTTTCTGCATTTGTTGTTGGGGTTTTATGCTCTAGCACATGGTTAGTTTTATAAGGTAACATAATAGCTACAAATGCAAATTTCATTGTATACGCAATATATCTGGTTGTTGGTTTGTTTTTTTTTAATTCTATGGATGCCTGTCACTTTTTTTTTATCTTTTTTCTTAAATTTCTCTAAATTTGAAGGGAACACTTTGAGATCCTGAACCATGATAGGTTAACTGTTAATTTCTCCCTGTAATTTGATAAATTAGGAACTTTCCTTTAATTTCATAAGTATTCCATTCAGTGCATATATATTAAACACTGCTATAGTATCATTGTCCATGTGAACTATGAACTTAGTGCACTTTCTCTATTTTCCTCTTTAAAGCAAGTTTATTTTCATTATTGTCTTATTTGAGACTGCAATTGTTACCCCCACCTTTTTTAGTTCAACTGAAGCATAAAAATTCCTTACCAGCCCACTCTGATTTCATTTATAGTGGTAATATAAATATCGACGTGCTTTAGTTCTTCTAGTTGTATATCAGTTAGCTGGACATTGTACAAAGAACTTCTATTTGGTCTATTAGACTACCAAAAATTAAGTTAATGTTTAGAGAAGGTCTAAAAATTATTTGATGGTTAGCAACTTCTGTCCAGTTTCCCAACATACTATTGCTTTCTCCACAGAAATAAGAATGATACACTGTATTAAGATCAATATTGCATTGTATCTTGCTTATCGATTTGCTATGATCAGTATTTATCATCTACTAATCATGTACTTCTTCATACTTAACATGACCCCCTCCTTGAAAAGTGTGTGTATATATATACATATATATATACATATATATATATATATGTATATATATATAATCTATACTTCACTTAAAGCTTCTCCAGCATGGTAGAATCTGCTAGAGTCTTTGGATAGCCAGAATAAATTTCATACCACAGTAATAACTCTAATTAAGACCTTTTTCAGCGAATATTTATAAAGCTAAATGTAAAGTTCTACAGTTGAGCTCAAAAAAATCAATTATTGCAGGGCAATTTGAGGAAAATATGAAAAAGTACCTGGGAGTTTCAGTGGACTTAGCATGAGTGATGAGTAAGTCAAAAAAGCCAATAGAAATTTAGGAATATTAATAGAATGATTGTATTCAGAAAGGGAGAAATAATTGTTTTACTGTGCTATACTGGTCAAAATACAATTTGAATATTTAATTCAATCCTGGGTGCCATGTTTTACAAAGAACATTGACAAAGTAGAATATACAGATGCTGAGGGAAAAATACTGAATTTCAGTTCTGACTTGCTAAATTACTCCCTAGTTACTGACTTATATTGTTTGGGTAAGATTACTTAATCCCTCTAGGCCTCAGCTTTCTCATCTGTAAAATGGAATGATTGAACTAGATGATTTCTCAGGTACTTTCTTGCTTTGGACCTTGTATGTAGCCAACAGACTATGAATAGGATGTCAAGGGGATTTGAAGCCATTACATGAAAGGATTGTTTGAAAATGGAGAATTGACCATATAGAAGAAAAGATTCAAGGAGAGTTATGCCAGTTATCTTCCAACACTTGGAGGGATGCTATGTTAAAGATGAACAAAAATTGCTTTTTCCTAGACCTAGAGAATTGAGTTAATCATGCTGGTTGAAAGTTGCAGAGAGGATTTCATCTCAGTGTAAGAAAAAATTTCTAGCTATGAAAGCAGATCACAAATGGAACAAGAACTAGTGATTATCCATTTCTGAAGGTCTTCAAGAATAGACTGATGAACACTATCACAAAGATTGTCAGAGATGTCATTGAGAGACTTCTTTGAATATGGTTTGGCATAGACAAACTAGAATGTAGGTTTGCTTAGACATGTTAGTTTTCAAGTGCTTCCAACGACTTAGAGGAGAACATTGCCAGCAAAATTTTGTTGGAAAGTTTTCCACATATGAATTTTTAAGAGATTCTGGCTTTGATCCAAAGGAACATCCAAGGCATTTCATTCCCAACCAACCTTTCCCTCCTTGGAGCTCAAGACTTTCTTTACCAGTATCATTGATCAACCATTGGCCCTTGTTTCTGAAAAAACTGATTCTGTAATCAAAGATTACAAGACCCTCTTTCCCATTTCCACTGGTCTATAGCGTAAGGGAAATAAGCATTTATATAGTACCTACTAAGTGCCCGGCATTGTAATCATTGTTTTGTTTTGTTTTGTTTTCCAGATATTATCTAATGTGATCCTCATAACAATCCCACAAGGTAGATGCTACTATTATTATTATTATTATTATTCCCAATTTACAGTTGAATAAACTGAAAGAAACAGAGGTTTGGCCAGGGACACATAAGTAGTGAGTGTCTGAGGCCAGGTTTGAACTCAGGTTTTCCTGACCGCAGGCCCAACATTCTGTTCACTCATCACTAGCTATTTCAACAGACATCAGCTTTCCTTCTGCATGGATGATGCATTTGGGTGTCAAAAGTGACCAGGAAAATCATTGACATAAAATCTTTAGTGAAAGCTTCAAGAGAATTAGTGCGTTCTTACCACTTCATTTCTGTATGTATGTAGATTTCAAATCTTTTTAAGTATGTGAGGAAAAACAAAGTGGATAGTTGTTTCTATGTCCCATTCAGGCTATATGCTTTCTAGTGGCTCTTTGTTCTCCTACTTGGGGGGGAAAAGTAATATGGTTCAAATGGAGAACCTAAGTTTTATTTTGAGATTCTCAAGGCCATGAAGCAATATAAAAGACAAGATATTCTAGGGAGATTGACAATTGCATGCGTTCAGAAGGACAAAGAAGCAGCTTTTTTCAAGTGAGATGTGTTTCTAATCGGCCCTGATCAAACAACTCATTCATCCTGTCTGAATTTCACACATATTGAGAAGAGTTTAACAGTGCAATCCCTCCCTCCAGTGATATTAGCAGTCTTCTTAGCAGGGGGAGACATACTAACTTCGTCTCTTTCCTATTCCTTAGGGACCTGTGTGTGTGTGTGTATGTGTGTGTGTGAGTGTATGTGTGCATTTGTGTGTACACATTTGTATAAAGTATTGAAGGGTAAAGCAGCAAAGTTTGAAATACTGCTAGTCTTCAAATAGGAATCCATTTGCATAAGCATATGGTGTACTTTAGTGAAAAGAACACTTGGTTTTAAAGACAGAACTTGTTTTTGGATTCTGGTTCTGCTACTTCCTCAATGTATGTATGATCTGGACTCAATTTCTACATGTATAATACAGACATAATAATACTTACATTACCTGCCACCATTGATTTGTTCTTGCAAAAGTCAAATGAAATTATGTGAATTGATATATAATTGTGAGCTACAACTCACTTATCACTTCCTGAAAGTAGCCTTCCAAGGCCTTATTACTTAAGTTCCCTAAGGTCCCTCATGTGTCTCATTGTACAATGAGGTTATTCAGGTTATGTGTGGTAGCTGCTTCCTGATGTCTGCTCTTTAGAAGCTAGCTTTATACCCTATCTACCTATGCATCCACTCTCATCTAGAAAAATGCCTTAAATATAGTGGGTGATAGATAGATAGATAGATAGATAGATAGATAGATAGATAGATAGATAGAAATATATGTATACTTATGCACATATGTGTGTTCATGTGTATATGTATATATATATATATGTATATTCAGTTGAATGAAATATTATCAGACCCTCAGAATGAGCATTTTTCAGTTTTGTTGTTTTTTTTTTTACAGACTATCCTTCCTACATTTAAAAAAAAAAAGCTTGTTTCCAATCATTCTTTTCATGCAAACCCAAAAAATTAGTTGGAACTCTATACAACTCTACATTCCAAAGCTGTTTCAAGTCTTATTCAAAAATACTGTTTGATATTATATTCAAAATGTAACTAAATAAATGTGTTTCATATTCCTTTGGTTGGGATTCTTTTTTTTTTCTACTCCAACCAACAAAACCAAATATAGACAGTCCCAGCTTACCAAAAAAAAAAAAAAATTGGGGGTTAGTTGTTAAGGACTTGGAATGCATTTTCCCATAGAAATTATGTTATGATGTCCCAAAAATCTTGGTGAGACTGTAAGCTATTAATACCTAAAACTGCAGTACATTAAAACTTATAGACCTCCTTGTATAGTTGAGTTCCTGGAGCATGTCCAAAAAAGTGTACTAGATCCTAACACCTTGAGCATGGTGGCTAGATTTTACTTACCATTGTATCTCCTTCAGTGTCCGTTACAGTGATTTTCACATAGTAGGCAACTTAATAAATTAGTTATAATTATTATATTAAGCCACAGTGTACTACAGTTTTCTAACAGTACAGTTATAAATAATTGTCCTTGCACATAGAATTATTTGCAATGTGGTATCTTAGGATTTAGGATGAAAAGGAAACATAGAGGCAATCTAGTACTCTTCCTAGATTTTACACACGAAGAAAATTGGCCCTGAAGCTGTTAAAGGATTTGCCCAAAGTTCCAAGGCAGTAAATGATAGAAATAAATTTCAACTCAGGTCTTCTAACTCCAAACCCAGCACTCTCTCCACCCCTCAAACACAATATAAATCTATATTTATATAATATCATAATTCACCAGTTAACAAAACAATTGACATTTATTAAAGTTTTAACTCTTTAAAAGCATATTGGTGCTATTTGAGCCTCACATTAACCAAATGAGCAATGTACCGTAAGTAATACTATCCACATTTTACAGATGAGAAAACCGAGTCTCAGTATAAGTTATAAGCCCATGATGCCTTTACTAATACAGAGGCAGGATTTGAACCTAGGCATTGTTGATGCCAAGTGCAGTACCCCACCTACTCTACCACACTAACTCTTTTAAACAGAATCTTAGAAAAGAAAGAAAACCCATATGCAATTTAGGCCAAATCCCACTCCCACCACCATCACCATTTCACATTTGAAAGCACCGACATCCATAGAGAGGGAATGACTTGCCCAAATGTAGGTCTTTGGCCACAGGTTCCCACAATAGGAAGCTACATTACAGATTGAGACCCAGAAGTTTCCTTGAAGTTTGTTTTTTTTTTCCTAATCTAAAGTCCTGATTTTAAAAATGAAGAACAGAGAACCAAGCAGTGGTTCAAGCTGATACATCCTGATCGTCCACATATCTATCTACCTTCAATAGATTAATGTTGACTTCATTAGCGAGCAACATTTATGATATAATCTATTTGACTTTTTACCCAGTACATACATCCTTTTTATTGTTATTGTTGTATAACATAATCTCACTCAAATCGTTGTAAAAAATTATCTGGAGAATCAGTAAAAGACTACAATGTCTTTTACTTGCAATGTCCCACTGCAAGTCCTAAAGAAGACATTCAGTCAATAAACCTTTAATACATGCCTTCTATGTGCCAGATAATACGTTAAGCCCTGGAGATACAAAGAAAGGAAAAAGACTACAGGGAACTGAGAAAAGAAAAAAAATTAGGTATATGATAAATCAGTTGAAAAGAAGAAATTTAACTCTCCTCATTTTCATATTAGAGA
This sequence comes from Pseudochirops cupreus, assembly GCA_028627135.1. Lineage (NCBI taxonomy): Eukaryota > Metazoa > Chordata > Mammalia > Diprotodontia > Pseudocheiridae > Pseudochirops > Pseudochirops cupreus. The sequence goes on from JAQQSU010000092.1 coordinate 27,813, forward strand.
CTATCATTCATTTTTTATAGCTACTAATGCCTTGTACATAGTAGGTGCTTTTAAAATGTTCGTTGGATGCACTTTTTCTTCTACTGTCCCTTAAATCTCTGCTACGCTGCAATGACAGGAGTACATGGCCTTTATTCCATGAGCCAGTTTAATAGTAACTCATATGGCTCTTTATAGTTCTCAAACCACTTTACATACATTATCTCATTTCATCCTCCCAACAGTCCTGTAACCTAAGTAGTCTCAAAGCCATTGGTCCCATTTTGTATATAAGGAAATTAGGAATTAGACCCATTAGGTGATTTGTTCAAGGTCATATGACTAGGAAGTTTTAGAGCCTATGCAGAGTCAATTGCTCCTCTATTGGAATGATACAAGCATCTTAACAGGAGAATGGGGACTGGATCTCTGATTTGACTGGCATATGGGACTCAGATAAGGAAATTCCTTCTACCATTGTAGGTTGTCAATGTATAGGCTTTGAGAGTTACTCTGATCACTTAGAGGTGATGTGGTTTTCCAGGGTCATGCAACGCATGTATCAGAGGCAGAATTTGAATGTGGGTCTTCCTGAGTCCAAGGTCAGCTCTATATTAACTTCCTCCTAACAGTAAAGTACTGAACAGAGTGGGCTATTATCGATTTGGTGACAAATATCTAAAGGGTGTATTATGTACTTTTATATGATGAATAACAAATAAAACAATGAATGATCAAAAAGGATACCTGAAACACCTTCCAGCAAGTAAAGAAGCACTGGCTTCACAAGCCCTATGTGTCCCTTGCCTGCACTCTTATTCACATGGATACCTATCTTAGTTGGAAGTCTAAAGAACTAGATCCCAAAGGCCTGCATGCTGGAATGTCCCACTGCCAGTCCTAAAGAAGACATTCAGTCGATTAACCTTTAATACATGCCTTCTATGTGCCAGATAATATGTTAAGCCCTGGAGATACAAAGAAAGGAAAAAGACAGTCCCTGCCCTCAAGGAGCTCATGATCTAAGGAGAGAATATAACCTAAAAAGAAGATAAGAAGCAGGGGAGGGAGAGGGAGAAAAGGATGAGAATTTGAGACTTGTATTCAAATCTTAACAAGATACTTTTACAAATGACTGGTGATCACTAGTCACTTCTTCTCTCTTGGTGTCAAGTTTCTTCATACATAGATAAATAGGTGGGAACTCAACTCAATGGACTTAAGGAAAATGTGGAGAAGCAGAATCCAATCTCTATCTTCAAATGTTTGAACTGTCATCAGAAAATAGATGAGAAGTATCTGCTTGATCCAGAGTGCAGAATTAAACCCAGTGTGGAATTCACTGCTGAGTGCCTTCTTCTGATTACCTTCCAAGTACTCTGTGTAGCTATTATATTTTGCTATTTACATCAAAGGTGTTGAACAAATGGCCAACACACAGCTTAAAGCCTATATTAACCCCAAATGTAGCCTCACCCAGATTAAAATGTAGTTCCTATCTGATTTTAATATGTTGATATATTAATGTATAAACACATGTGGTGTTGTAAGTTAACATGCAACATGTAGAGATCTTTATTGTGGTTTAATGGCCCAATTTTCTACTTGAATTTGACAACACTAATTTACATGTTATCTAACCTAGTAAAATATGAACTTCTTGAGGGCAGGGCCAGTGTTTTTGCTCTTCTTTGTCTCTCCAGCACTTAGCACAGTGCCTAGCACAGAGTAAGAGCTTAATACATGCTTGCTGATTAACTGGGACAAACTTCCTCAACCATCCAAAAGTGAAATGGTTTCCCTCAGGAGGTGCTGAGTTACATATTACTGAAGATCTTCAGGAAGAAGCTAGATGACCACTTCTTATATTTTTTCTAATGGGGATTGCTGTTCACTTAGCATTGTACTAGATGGTTTTTGAGGTTCCACCCAAGTCAGAGATTTTGCTGTTCTCCAAGTCAGAGGTAAGAATTTCCATTTCTCCAACTGTCCATTAGAGAGCTTAATAGATGAGATAACAGAAAAGGCAAAAATAACATTGAATGAGCTGTCATTACACAGTTCCCTATCTGACCTACCTGCAAGGCAAACAGTTCATATTGTTTTTGAATTTTGAAAACAATAATCCACAAAAAGACATTTCTTTCTGACTTCAGCATGAGAGAGAATCAAAGCTGGTTTTTGATTTTCAAAGGAAGGTCAGTAGTCAGACCTAGAGTCATTGAATCATTTTGGTCTTCAAAGATCTATTTCATCTCCAACAGAGTAATATTGAATTGGTGAAATAAAGATACTGTTTGGTCGAGACCTAAAGCAGCAGTGTTCACTATACTCAAATAGCTCCCTGGAATGGGCCCAAGATTCCCTCTAGTGTCTATTGAGAGCCTCTACTGTGCCACACTGAGAGGAGTACATGATCTTCCCTTAGTCCATGAGTTATTCTAACATTAAGTGCCAGGTATTGGACTAATTGAGCTGGAGAGTCTTATCCAGTGGCAGATGGAGAGTGAAGGCTATAAAAGACACACATAACAATTATTTTATGTGTGGAGATTTGAAATTCGATCTCACATGGGAATAAGTTGGAATACATATAAACTATTCTCAATCTTGACTACTAAATAATGTTCAGAAAAGTAATATGAAAGTCATTAAAAGGAGTATAGATCTTTCATTTTTAGAGATTTCTGTATTTTGCATAACAACTCTAGAAACATATTCAATTTAGACTCAGGCATCTTCATTATTCTCCATGAAATATCCCAAAATATTCTTTGGTGACTCTAAAGCCCATTCATTCACCCATTAAAGTCTTCAGAAAAACTTCATTGATCATCTGCTGTGAGAAAGAGCTTCATACTAGGCACTATTCCTATTTTCTAAAATAGAGGTGGGGAACCTATAGCCTTGAGGCCACATGTAGCCCTCTAGGTCCTCAAGTGCAGCCCTTTGACTGAATCCAAACTTCACAGAACAAATTTGTGATTTGTTTTTCAGTCAAAGGGCTGCACTTGAGGACCTAGAGGGCCACAGGTGGCCTAGAGGCCACAAGTTCCCCACAACTGCTTTAAACAATTCTAAAATATTTTTGAATGTTGTAATGCTCTATAGCAGAACAATTATTAATAATTTGCAGCCTCATAAATAGCATATATTAGAGAAATTTGGCATTACTTATATATGAAAGATCTGTGATTCTGTTAGTATAGGGAATTACTTTCACCAACACAAATTACAACCCATCAATGATTTTATAGAAAAATCCTAGGGCATGGTTTGAGATGTAGTGCCTTGCCCAGGGTAACACAGAAATAGTATCAGAAGTGGAATTTGAACGTAGTCTTCCTTAATCCAGTCTGATACACTGATAAAATAGACTAGAAAGCATCCAAGAGAAAGTAATAAGTATGGTAAAGGTCATTTAGTCCAGGATATATTACAGAATTGTGTCAAGTTCAGCAAGTAGATCTAATTTGACTGCATCAAAGTGCTCATAAAGGGGAGTAATATATTATAAATCTATAAAGATAAGCTAAAGCTGGATTTTAAAGGGTATTAAATGCCAAAAAGAGTTTATGGTTTTTTTTACTTTAGACAATAGGGAGCCACTGGACCTTTTTGAGCAGGAGAATGATATGATCGAACCTGTTCTTTAGAAATAATGCTTTAGTGTAATGATAGTGTAATTTTAATTTGAAGATTCCTTTGTATTGTCAAAGGTAACAGGTACTTAGCGCTTAGTAATTAATTAAGCCTCTGTTAAAGAAAGAGGAGGTATGAAACCCTGTTGCTGATGTAACAGGAAGGGGCTAAAATGGGAAATGGCTGAAATAGGAAGGAGCTAATGCTGTGTGTATATAAGGAGAAGCCCTGCTGGGTCAGACAGATCTTCTTGGAGCCAGGTTCTGGTGGCTGAGGAAGAAAGACCCAGGCTGGAGAGAATGATTTTTATTTTGAGAACCTGAATGAAGTGATTTTTATTCTGGAAACCAGCTGAAACTTCTGCTGAGTCCAAGGGCCAGGTGGAGAAGCTGAGAAGCTGCCAAGGCACTGCTGAGTCCTCAGACCAGCCAATTTGCTGAGGATTTCCAAGGACCAGCCAGAGCTGCACAAGACTGAGGAAGAATGACTGTGATATCAGTATTTTGTCTGTTTGTGGCTTTGTTAAGCCTTGACTTCCCAAAGATAGAGACTATGAAGGATTTAAGATGGACTGGACACTGTGAACTTCAGTATGGAACAGGGACTGCATGGAGAGCTAGACAAGGAGCTGGGAGCTATCTGCCTGTGAATCCAGGTAGGAGCTGGGATCGTAGAAGGGGATCTAGGGAATCTGAGAGCCTACCCTGAGTCAAGCTGAAAGAAAACTTTACTTGGAAACCGTGTACTGACTGAGAAGAATACTTGTGACTGTGGAGTGGATGGCCTGTGTATTTTACACTACCACTTAAGAGAGTGCTGAGTAGTGACTGATATTGTAACTTACTGTGCCCCATGAGCAGAGAACTTTGACTTTTGTATTTTGTATAATCATCCTTAAGGATGATTGAATGATTCAGTTACTAATTGTTTGATTGACTAAATGACTGCACTTTGTTCAAAACTATGTGACCACTGTGGTGAAAACTATGTGGCCACTGATAAGTTGTTGTGAATGCTGTGTTTTGATTTTCTGTGATAAGTTGTAACATTGTGAATTCTGTGCCTTGATTTTCTGTGAATGTTTTGCTCTTGTTATTGAATAAATAGAGTGTTCACTATACTGTGTAATCAGAACCTTGAAGCTATTCACAACAGCAGTCCTCTGGAAAGCTTCTCATGCTTGGCTTTACATTAAGCAATGCTATGGAAGATGGATCACAGAGTTAGGGAAACTGGGAACTGAGAGACAAATGAGTAGGTTATTGTAACGGTCCAGACAAAAAGAGGTGATGAGGGTCTGAATAGGGAGATAACTGGCCATGTGAGTAGAAAGAAGAGAATGGATACAAGGGATGTTGTGGAAGTACAATTGAAAAGATGTGACACCTGATTAGAAAGGGTAACAGAAAGGATAGTAGTAAGGATAACTACAAGCTTGCAAACCTGGGTGATTTGAAAGATGGGTGTGCCCTCCAAATAAATAGGAAATTTAGGAAGAGTGGTAAGAAGAAAGTTCAGAAGGCAATGAGAAAAATAGAAAATTTTGAGTTGGACAAATTGTGCTGCAGATGTCTGAGGAACATCCAGTTGTAAATGTCTAATAGGCAGCTGTAATATGGAATTGGAGCCCAGTAGAAAGAGTAGGATAGGATGTACAGGTCTGGGAGTCATCTGAGCAAAGGTGATAATTGAATCCATAGAAGCTGATGAGATTGCCAAGAAAGAAAAAATAGAGAGGAAGAAAAGGGCCAAAAACAGTCTTAAAGTATATCTACAATTAGAGAACAATATGCTGTGATTGAGCAGTCAGACAAGTAAGACTTAGATCAAAATAGAGCAGTATAATGAAAATCAATCAACTATCATGCATTTATTAGTTTCCTATGGACCAGTCCCTATGAAGTGGCTCAGTATGCCAAAAGAAGAATAAAATAGTCTATGTGCTCATAGTTATATTCTACAAGGAGAGACAACATATATGTATGTGTGTGTGTATATGCATATGTATATATTATATATAAAAATACGAATGTATATATAAACACATGTATGCACACGTATATTTATACAAACATGTATGCATGTATATACATATATATACACATACAAGCAAGATAAGTATATACAGAATATGTACAAAATATATACAAGGCAATTTGGGATAGGCAAAATGAAAACCAAATAAAATATCATAGAAAGTAAGGCTAATTACATTTTATTAATTCAGAAATTATTATCTACAGTTAATGTGGGAGCCATTCCAGAGTCTGTTATCAGTGGAAAGTTACACCACTGATTGATCAAATCAGAGATCAAAATAAATAACAAATAGAACTAGAAAACTGATAACAAAATTTATCTGAAAGAACAAAAACTCAAGGATATCAAGGGGATCAATGAAAAAAAAAAGTGAAATGAGATGGTCTAGCCGTACCAGATCTCAAACTGTATTATAAAGCAGTAATTACCAAAATAATAAGGTATCAGCTAAGGAATAGAAGGATAGATCAGTGGAATAGATTAGGTACTAATTACATTATAGTAAATGACCATAGCATTCTAGTATATGATAAACCCAAAGATGAAGCTGTTTGAACAAAAACTCATTATTTGACAAAATCTGCTGGGAAAAACTTGAAAACAGTATGGCAGGAAGCAGGTATAGACCAACATATCACATCATATACCAAGATAAGGTCAAAATAGGTACATGATTTATACATAAAGGGCAATATCATAAGCAAATTGAGAAAGCATGGAATAGTTTACCTGTCAGATCTATGGAGAAGGGAATAGTTTAAAACTAAACAAGATCTAGAGAGCATTACAAAATGTAAAATAGATCATTTTTATTATACAAAATTCAAAAGTTTTTGCACAAACAAAACTAGTGCAACCAAAATTATAAGGAAAGCACAAAACCGAAGAAAATATTGTTCAACAAGAATCTTTGGCGAAGGCCTCATTTCTCAAATATATGGAGAACTGAGTCAAATTTATAAAAATACACGTTATTCTCTCCAATTGACAAATGGTCAAAGGATATGAACAGACAGCTTTCAGACAAAGAAGTCAAGATTATCAATAGTCATATAAAAATGCTCTAAATCATTACTGATTAGAGAAATGCAAATTAGAACAACTCTGAGTTTTATTTTAACTCGCACCTATCAGAGTGGCTAATATGACAGAAAAGGAAAATGTTGGATGTTGAAGAGGATGTAGGAAAACTGGTACACTAATTCATTGTTGTTGGAGCTATGAACTAATCCAACCATTGCGGAGAGCAATTTGGAACTATGCCCATAGGGCTACAAAACTGTGAAGACCCTTTTATCCAGCAATATCACTTCAAGGTATATCCCAAAGACATCCCCAAAAAGGGGGAAAGACCTAATTGTACAAAAATATTTATAGCAGTCCTTTTTATTGGCTAAGAATTTGAAATCAAAGGCATGCCCATCAATTAGGGAATAGCTAAACAAGTTGTGATATATGATTGTAATGAAATATTATTATGCTGTAAAAAATGACAAACAGGATGTTTTCAGAAAAACCTGGAAAGATTTACATGAATTGATACATAGTGAAGTGAAGGGAAAAAGGAGAATATTGTACACAGTAACAGCAATATTGTTTGATGAAGAATTGTGAATGACTTAGCTATTCCCAGCAATACAATGATCCAAGACAATCCCAAAGGAGTAAAAATGAAGCATACTATCCACCTCCAGAAAAAGAATTGATATTGATTGAATACAGACTGAAGTATGCTATTTTTTTTTCATTTTCCTTTCTCTTTTTTTTCTTATTCTAGTCTTCTTGTATGAAGTGACTTATTTGGAAATTTACATAATTGTACATGTAAAAATAAATGAATAAATATCAAACTAGACAAAAGAATAAAAATGAGAAAAAAAGATATTGAGGGCATACAATTAAAACAACTGCCTCCTGCCTTATTTAAAGAAGCTACTGACACTGAAAAATGGGAAAGTAGAATAACCATCTTTGGGAAACAAAACAATTATTTTAATCCCAAGCTTTTCCCTGAAACACAGGCCCATCTTTTTTTGGACCAGTATTGTTCCAATGATGTTGAATGACTATGAGTCATAGAATTATATTATCTCTATAAGTGAAGTTAAGGATTCCCAAAGGACAATGGAGAACTGCATAATAAGCATGAGTAGACTATAATACATTACAAATGAGAAATTACAGAAGAGAGCCAGTGTAAAGGATGTCAGGAAAAAAATGTAAAACTAGAGTGCAGAAAGACTGTTTGCTCAAAGATTATGAGTTAAGGATAACCAGCAGACACACTGGATGTTCCATGATATCCACCAAACATCAATGCAATGTAAACCCTTGTAGTCCTCCTCCCATTCACACACATGTTGAAAGGCTTCTTGGAGATGAATTTATGGGAAAACTTGACTGAGAATTACACAGGATAAGCAGGACTCTGTTTATGAGAGGTGGTGATTTGAATTAGTGGAGAGAATATTCACATCAGTGAAATCACAGAAATGTGATAGTATTTAGCATTGGTAATATTAATATTAAAATAAAGTCCACCAAAATAAGGGAAGTAATTGTCCCACTGTACTCTGTCTTGGTCAAAAGACTTCCAGATCAGTTCTTAAGCTGGGGTCTCTGGATTTGATAGGTAGATAGATAGATAGATAGATGGATAGACATACACACATACATACATATATATATATATATATACATATATATATATATATATATATAAACACACACACACACATATATATCAGTATAATTGGTTACCTTGGTATTCCTCTATATTTTGTTTTATACATTTAAAAACACTATTACAAAAAAGGGTCCATAGACTTCACTAGATAGCCTAAGAAATCCACGACACAAAAAGTTAGGAACCCTTTTTCTAGGTTATTGTTTTGTCTTAAGCAGCACATTTTAGGAGGGATTGCAATCCTACTAGGCAGGTTTGACTGGATAGAATGGTGAATGTTTAGCATGGAGAAGGTAAGACTTGGGAAGAATCATTATAGCTGTTTTCATTGAGAATGATGATGATGACTGATGATGATGATGATGATGATGATGGTAGACGTTTAAGTAACACTTTACATGATTTATAGACATTGAAATTCACAACAAAAATTACAGATAAGGAAACTGAGGCTCAGAAAAGATAAAGGTCTTAACCGTGGTCACGAACTATTAAGTTTAAGAGATAGAACTAAATCCTGGACTTACTGACTTCAAGGCCAACATGTTGCCTACTAGGCAATGTTGCCTCTCATTTTTCAAGTATTTGAAGGATAGTTATGTAGAAAACTGATTAGATTTTTTTTGTGCTTTTTGTCTTACTCCACCAGGCATGACTGCTATCACTGGTGAATGATGAAAATAGAAAGTTTCAAATATCTCCAGATTTCTTGGTGTCTGCATTTAAGGAATTAGGTAGCAAGTCAGGACCATTGAATTCTGCAGTTGTTGTTCATATCCTCCCTAAGCACTCTTACTTTTCTGCAGAATGTCATCAGTCTGAACTCTGATTTTTCATTAATTTGTTTAAAAGTTACTACATGAAGTTTTTTAAATTGTCATTCATTCTTGAAGAACCTTATTTCTTTACCACTGAGTGTGCTTTATTGGGTATATTTTGCTTAAGAATTCAGAGCACTATTTTTTTTTTAACCAATCATCCCAAAATTCAAGGAAGTGGCTGAAGAAAACTGAGGCATTCTTTAATGAAGCAATCTTCCTTCCTGGTCTGCTCAGAGTCCTCAGTGAAACCCAGAATATTCTCTAAATCTCCTGATCTTTAGCCTGTGCCTCTCATCCATGGACCATTGCCAGTTACATTAATTTGAGCTCTGCACAATACTGAAAAAGGCCACATTGCTTTAACTTTAACTTCAGACATTCACCAACCATTCACTGGCTCATTATAGGCAAAGCCCAGACCCAGCTCCTAGCATAGGAAGGAAGAGTACATTTGGAAGGGGAAAAAAAAAAAGGTTTCAGATGACAGGGCTTTATTTCCTCATACTATCATTTGAAAACCTTTTAAAGAGCAGTCTGGTCCTCTGATGGTAATGTCTTGCCTGGCAATTAGAAGTGGAGGTGCTGGGTTTTAAAAGGCTTTTAAATTGTGTTATCAAAGGTCCTCCTACAATGGTGCTTTCATTACACAGGGTAAAGTCCATATACTCCTCCCAATTCTTATACAGGGACAGCAGACACATCTGAAGGAGTCACTCACACAGACTGAAGGCCTGGAATTTGTCAGAGAGACATGATTGCCAATATAGCATGACTGCTAAGTGATAATAACCCAATTTTGTATGGAAATGCATTTTTTTCTTCTTCTTTTTTTCCTTTTGAGTGGACTAATGAGCAAACATCAAAAGCTCCCCAGGTTAGGGTTGTGCTTATCTGAAGTGTATCCAAGGGCATGTGAATTTCTTTGAACAGAGAATCACATTCTGTTTCTTCTGGAATACACCCAGAGGACCAAGATGCTCAAAACTAGTCCAGATGTATCTTGTGACAAGGAATCAACAAGCAAGGAAACACACCTCAATTCTGACCTTTGTGCAGGAAAGAGATCCAAAGCGACAGCATATTGGGGCCATCCCCTGCACAATTCAAGTATCCTCCAAAGTGTCTGGGTAGTTTGTAAATGTGAAACTTTTTTTTTCCTTATGGAGCCTCAGCAATTCTACTCAAATTGGGAAAGGTGTGGGAAGAAGCATTATAACTAGTACCCCTTTAAAACAAACAAACAGAAACCTGAGGGAGGAGATACCGATATTTGAAGGAAAAAAAAAACATCATGTTTGCTCTTTTTTGTTTTGATTTGGCTTTTTCCCATGCTAGTTAAAAAAAAATAAGTAAATGGCAAACTGAATTGTGGATAGGAGAGGGAGCTTAAACACACACACACACACACACACACACACACACACACACACACACACACACACAACCTAAAAGCCCATGTGAGAATTGGATCAACCGTCTGAAATCTGTGCTCTTAATTCCATCACATTTCTTAATAATTGTGAATTTAGCTGCAAAGAAAACTATGTCACATAACACATTCTGGCTGACTGTGACACCTTAGCTGAACAGCTTCCTGGGGAAGTTTTAAGGGTAGATTCCTGGCTGTCAAGTCTGACACTTTTATTCCGATTAATCAATCATAGGACCCTGCGGACTTCATCAGGAAGTGAGTGAGCTCTTCAAATCAAACCCAGGCTAGCCATCAGTTCTGCTGCACAGGAGTAGGGGATCTCACCTTCTTTCAAATGTGATGAGATTGTTTTCCCTTTATTCTATCAGACTTCCAGACGGGGGTTCACTGACATCTGATTGATTTACCACAGCTTGGCTTGGGAGACCAAACTGAATTTTTTCACCCAAATGACTCCTTGAATTTGTTTGAGGGGAGATAGGAGGACTGTGGAGGGAAAAGGACTTACAATCAGGAGGTCTCTAGTTCTTTGCTAGCTGAGTAATTTAGCAAAAGACACAACTTTCTGAACCTCAGTTTCCTCCTCTGTAGAATGGAAACAATAATCCTTTATGCCACTTATTTTGCCATAGGGCAGTTGCCAGAGGAATGCTTTGCAAAATTTAAATCCCTATGTATATGTGAACAATTAAGATTCAATTTATGCTCGTGACAACTTAATTCACTTTTTAGGAAAAGGTTTTATTTTATACTGAAATAAACTGACTTGCAAGTCAGAGAAATGAACTTTTTAAATGGATTCATACCTGGTTTGGTTTTCATCTTGGTAGGGTCCTTAACCTCACTATGCCTATTTTCCTACCCATAATATTAGGATAGATTTTTATTTGTTATTAGCCTCACTTCTATAATGGCATTTTTGAGGCCTTCTAGCAAAGTTCTCTATCATTGCAAAAAAAAAGTATTGTTGCTCAAATTTTCCCGATTGAGTGACAAATTTTAAAAGGTAGAAAATATTCTATTCTTCACTTCCCTCAATCTATTACATTTGTGCACACAAACACCTAACTTAATCCCTGTACCGTCTTATCACTATTACATGAACATGATCTCCCACACACAAAAACTATTTTGAATAGCGAAGTTGGAAAGTCAGTCATCTTTAACCATTCCCAGGAGAATTTATCTAATTACTGATCTACTCAAAGGCTGATAGCTTTGATTTCACCCTACTGAAATGTCCCTCCTATAGTTCTTGAAATGGTACGTTACTATAAATCAAAAACATGAAGGTTTCTGCCAATTCCTGGGAGACTCAAACCTTGAAGAAAGGACCTACTACTTTAAGCATATGTCTACTAAGGAATGATGACAGAACTGCAATAAGACATGATTTTAACTTTCCCTGAAAAGGAGATAATTTTCTCCCACCTTTCTCTGTTGACGGAAGTGAAACCTCACTGCATGGTTCATCTCCATTACTCATGCACTGTCTAGGCTATCAAAGCCCCCTGTCTTTGACTGGAATAGTACATGTTACTGAACAGTGAACAGGAAGCAGGGGACAGAACCCAATCCTGTCCTTTCCATTAATTAGCTGTATGACTTTGAATAGGCCATTTACCTTCGATCTGCCACAATTTCCTCTTCTGTAAAATGAGATTCATAATGTTTATACTGCCTCCCTAACCTGCTTTTTGTGATGCTCATGTGAAATTATGTCTATAAGGCAAGTCGATACATTTCATCAAATATATTTTACATCTACTATGTGCAAGACACTATATAAATGTGAGTTGTTATTTGGAACATGGCAATCATACTTATCTGATCCTTCCCTTCAGGGTGACTCAGATAACATATGAGAAAGAAATCTGAAAAATAAAAAGCATTAAAGGGCAATACATTCTCTATTCTCTATATTTGTGGTAAAAGAGTAAGTAGCACACAAAAGGGGAAAAGACACAGAAAATGAATGAACTGAGATTCTGTTGAAATTTCATTAATCTTTTGCCAGTTTAGGCAAATTTTCATATCCTGATTACTAGAAAATCATGTTTCAATTCAATGGCCTGTTCATTTATTTATGGTCGTTAATGACCCTAATCTAAGTTTTTATGTTTCACTTTTTATAGTAATGAGCACACATATACTCACAACTATTCTAGATGCATCTTGTGTCAAGTACTCTACAAAACCTTACATTGTTGTTTAGATATCAGTTGTTATTTGTCAAGGCATAACCCAAGAGAACCCCCTAAACTCTGACCCTTCCTAGTAAAGAGATTTTTCAAAAGCCAAAGCAAGCTGGGACTATTTTCTGCACAGTTCAAGTATTCCCCAAATTATCTGGGCAATTTACAAGTGTAAAACTAGATTTGATGAACTCTAAGTTACCTATCCATATACTACATAGCAAAGATATTTTATAGTAAAGGTCGCTTATAGTACAGATATTTTATAGTAAATATATAATGAAGCTATTTTATAGTAAAAGTCAACATTCCAATGAATCTGTATAAGCAGCAGTGTGATATAGTGGCTAAAGAGTTACCTTTGATACTAGGAACATCTAAATTCGAATCTTGCCTGTGATACTGACTAGCAGGTCACTTAATCTCTCTAAGCTTCATTTCTTCAATTTCCTCATCTTCAGCATGAAGATAAGGTTATATGTATGTATATATGTATGTATATATATGTATATACATATACATATATATATATATATATATATATATATACACACACACATGAGATATCTATCACGAGATAGTTATAAGGTACATGTTAATGTAGGTGAAGTACTCTACAAAACCTTACAATGCTGTTTAGATGGTAGTTATTTGTCAAGGCATAAAACCTTGCTAAAATGATTACCCTTAATCATACAAGTGAAAAATCTAATCACACCTATGAAGATTGTAGTTATGCTTCCAGTGGAGACACTACCCAATGTTTGAATTTAACCTTTTAGTTGTCGATTCTATGTATTTGATGATGAATGTGGATTCAGAGAAATATTTAATATTAAACTTTTTCCACTTGCAGCCCCTTTTCACCTTTTGTCAGTGTTCATTGCCGTTGGATGGCTTGAGGGCATACGCAGTACAAAGTGTGAATGCTTTGTGTTCAGAACCAAGGCTTCAGTGAAATTGTCCATGCAACACGGGCAAGCACTGCTAGAAACACCTCAAATTCTTTAGAGGTCTGATTTGAATTAATTTTTGGTTGTTGCGTGTTCAGAAACCTTTCACTGCTGTCAAATTTTTTAGGACCCCAAATGGGGTCATGACCCATAGTTTAAGGAGTGCTGCAAAATAAGTGACCCAACTCTGGTTTTCAAGAGCTATCACCTAACCACCCTTTTAAAGATAGCTGCAGCCCAGTCCTTTTGGGATTATCTATGATTAAGGGACTTGGTTTGGAAGTCATTAGAGGTATTAGACATAATTCTATGGTAAATACCCAGAAAAGATAGCCAAGGAAATGGGAATATCCTGAAGGGAAAACTAAAAGAGAAAGAGGAGCTCCCCCATTTCCTGCACATGAACCTCATTTTTCATTTTTGGGTCTACCTTGAATTTGCCCTACCAAAAAAAAAGTCCTCCTGCTCATCTGTTTTCTTGTATGTCAAGCCAAAATCTCCAAAAACAGTTGTTCCCTGGCAGGTGCTGCTTCAGAAAGCACTCATTCAGCATGGCAGGAACAGAGTAATGGAGCAGGTTGACAGCAGAGGTGATGCCCAAGGAGAGAACTTTAAAAATTTTTAGAATTTCCTCAAGAACGTGTGGCAAAGGGGCAAGATGAATTTTAAAAATTGAATAAAAACACATTTTAGGAGTTAAAGAGTACGCTCATAGAAACAGAAATGAAAGACAGGAACGTTGGGGATAGAAAGTTTTAGAAGATAGCAACAAATCCCAGGGGAGCTTTCATGATGACTGAATTGTCAGAGCAAAGCCTTATTAGAGCATATGTTTCCAATTTCTTTTATTACCCTCCCTACCTGAGACCTGTTTGGATTGTGAAAAGCCTCAGTTGGTTGCAGCTTTGCTTCTTCTGCATTTAGTCTTTGTCTGCCTTGGGAATTTCACCTTCCTTTTCCAACCCCATTGAATTTCCTGTCATTGTGGATAGAGTAATAGATGTGAATTCAAAAAGACCTAGAAAGACCACCTCTAACCCTTACTAACTCTGCAACCACGGGAAGTTTAGTTAACCTCTGCAAAGGCTCAGTCTCTTCATCTGTAAAATGAAGATAATGACATGATTATTACCCATTTTTAGGTGATGTGAAGCTCAAATGAGATACATGCAATCATGCAAATATAATACATGCAAACCATCCGGCAATATAAGTATAATTGGAGATTATTGAGATTGTGTTTATTATCATTACATTCTCCAAAAGCAACCTCCCCTTAATGAAGCCTTGCCCAATTCACACACGCACATACACACTTTCTCTCTCCCTTACATAAAAACAGAATATTGTTTTTAAAATGTATTTGATTATTTGTTCATTTGATTCAGTGGTTCTCAAACTTTTGGGCCTTGGGAGCTTTTTAGACAAAAAAATATTGAAGAGTTTTTATTTGTGTGGGTTATATCCATTGATATTTACTATATTAGAAACTTAAACATTTTAATATCATTATGAAAATAGTTTTGACCTCACAGAGCCCCTTAAAGGTTCTGGAGGACCTCCATGGGTGCTTGGACCACCCCTTGAGAACTAATGATTTAATTGCACTTCTACAATCCAGTGGGAAAATTTTGACTAATTTGGGGGTGTTTTCTTTTTGGGAAGTAATTAGCATTAAATGATTTGCCTAAAGTCACACAACTAGTGTGTGTGTGTGTGCGCGTGTGTGTATATACATATATATATATATATGTATACATATGAGGCTAGATTTGAACTCAGGTCCTCCTGACTCCAAGGCTTGTGCTTTACTCGGTGTACCATCTAGCTGCTCTTTCTTTACCCTGGGGGTAATAATGAAGGAGGGAGATGGAGTAGTTTGGTAGTAAAATCCCCAAGCAGAGCAGGAAAGGGACCATAATTACTTAATTCATTAGCCTCTTCAATTAGAATCGAAATAGAAAGATGAGAATGGAGATGGAAGTCAGCCTAGACATTTGCTGTTAGCAACCAATCTACTAATTAGAGACCACTGGCATATACCATAATGCCAGCAATTGGAGCTTTTGCAAATTTGACATGTGAGAGACAGATTCCTTGTGGGGAAGTTACAGAGTTCATCCCAGGAGTAAATGGGTAAAGAGTAGGACTCAAGGCACTTGAAACTCCACTGAATGGCATGTTTATCCTCACCGTTGATCCAGAACACTCACGAAGCTGGTAGCAAGTTACTTCCACAGCCTGCTAATTTTCTGAGAAGTGATAGTGAAGGATTCTTTTCTTTTTCTGTTGCTCTAATCCTGAGGGGAGGAGAAGGGGAAAGAGACAGCATTTCCCTCCTCCATACTTCCTTTGGTTTAAGAACCAGTAATTTTGTTTTTCTTCAGGTTGACTCTAGGGCAGAAATTCTAAATCCATTATAAATTCAATAGTCATAGGAGAGACTCAGAACTAGCCATAGTCAGAGTGTACAAGTAGGAATTTTGAGTGTAGATAGTAAACCAGATGATACGATTTGTGAGAGCCAGAAGAGGATAAATTATGATATCATGAAAAGTATCCTAGAGTTAATACCATAAGACCTGGATTAAATCCTGACTTTGCCTCCAACTATGTGACCTTGTACCATACTAACTAGCTGTGGGATCACTGTACCCGCTTCCTTCCCCATAAAAGAGGGAGTTGGATCAGATTATCTCTAAGCTCCCTTCTTGTAGTAACATTTTGCAAATGGTGAAAAATCAATCTATCCCCAACAAGTCATCTATGATGCCTGAGATTCCCAGAATTAGGTCATTTCTGGAGGAAGCATTCGTACATCAAGAGACCAAGAAGAGGACCAAGGACCAAAACTCTCACTGTCTGGCCTTTGGGTCTAAGGAAGGAAACAGAGCCTGGTCCCTGGGTTCTTCCT
Organism: Pseudochirops cupreus; assembly: GCA_028627135.1. Taxonomy (NCBI): domain Eukaryota; kingdom Metazoa; phylum Chordata; class Mammalia; order Diprotodontia; family Pseudocheiridae; genus Pseudochirops; species Pseudochirops cupreus. The sequence continues at coordinate 44,475 of JAQQSU010000092.1, forward strand.
TGAGCTTGAAGTCTTCTACTATGGGAACTGAGCAAGAATTTAAAATTTATGGCTGGGGAAAAAAGAGGTAGCAGAATCCAAAGGCCAGTAATGCGTCCAAAAATCACTAGCACACTAATGCTTCTTCATTACCAACTTAAATGTTGATGGCGGCAGCAAGGTTGTGGAATGGATAGAGAGCCAGCCTGGAGTCAAGACGATGCTTCTTCTTGTGTTCAAAATCAGCTGCAGAAACTTACTAGCTGTGTTATCCTGGGCAAGTCACTTGTCCCTTTTTGCCTCAGTTTCCTCATCTATAAAAAGAGCTAGATAAGGAAATGGCAAACCACCCCAGTATCTTTTCCAAGAGAACCTCAAATGGAATGAAACATAACAGGTCAGACAGGACCAAAATGACTGAATAATGGTTTCATTGATGCCTCACAGCAAAGAAAACTGTGCTATGAATATGTTTCAATTAAAACAACTGATAGAATTCAACTCCCTCAGGTAGCAGAGGAGAAAACCGACTTGGTTTTCACCAGGTGAAATAACTGATATTGTTTGTCTAAAAGACATCAAAATGCGGAGCTGGATTTTAAACACAGGTCTCCTGAATTCAAATCTAGTACTCTTTCCATCCAATACCCCCAAGCTACCTCAAATAGAATAATAACTCCCAGAAAAAAATTACTTTGTGATTTGTAGAGTGTTCTCTCAATAAGACCTTACTAGGCAAGAAGTACTTGTATTATAATTCTCATTTTACAATTAAAAAAATTAGAAGAGATATTATTTATTTATTTATTTTGGGGGGAGGAAGGCAAGGCAATTGGGGTTAAGTGACTTGCCCAAGGTCACACAACTAGTAAATGTGTCAAGTGTCTGAGGTTGAATTTGAACTCTGGTCCTCCTGACTTCAGGGCTGGTGCTCTACTGCACCACCTAGCTGCCCTAAGAAGAGGTCAACTCTCACTCCCGCTGAATCATGATCCAAACCCTAAAGAAGTAATTAAAATATAGGGTTACTGGGTTCAGTTTCCACTATTAGGGCCACTTTTACTCATTCCATTTGGTGTTGTGTCTAAGAAAGGCAGATGCTCCTGGACTGGGAAGAGGTAAAGAAATCTAGAGAGGGATGAGAAACCAGACAAAGGGAATTGATGCTGAGAAGATTTGCAAATGGAATCTGATGTATCGAAATACATTAGAGTAGATGAGTGCAATAAAAAGAAGAAAGGAATGTTTTACCTTCCTCATCTCTACAGAAAACAAATTTTAAAGGAAAAAAAAAGCTGGTCTAGCAGATATCTTCTGCTTCTATCTTCTGGTTCTGGAGCTGTCCTCACTAACTTTCACTGTGACAGAATCCAAAGGGTTTTTTCGACTTGCTTCTTTGGAGTTGCTTCTAATTTGTGGGAATAGAAATCTTTAGCAGAACATACTATTACTATCACATTTAAAGAACAGTTGATGAGTGGCTTAACTAGAGAGAAAGCATAGAAATCTCTCTCAGACACTGAGTTATGATCCTGGGTGTTTATGTCATAGAACCACAATTTTCCCATGCTCCTGGCCTTCCTAGGGGTGACTCCTATAAGAGTTTAAAAGATGCTTTTTGTTTTCCTTCTTCCACTATCTTTTATCACTTCTAATGGGACCCCAACTTACATATTTCCTTTCATTCTTCATTATTTTTCTAGCTGAACATATGCCGAAGCACTCTTTGTGTTGATACAATTTCTCCTTTTAACTTTATATCTCTCTGAGTGAGAGAACTTTATAAACTGGGTTACATAAGAATATCTCATATGTAAACGTTGATAGAAAAGCTTCAGAAAAAAAAATGCCTATAACAAACCCACTGCAATCTCTTTAAGTACATTGTTGGCATTTTACCCATTTCTTCTATTTTTCCAGTCTTTTTGCATTTTTGCTACTATCTTGCCCTGGTCCCCTCTAGTTACTGTCTCCCTTTAAATGCTTTCTTTTTTTTTCTTCTGTTTTCCCACTATTTTCCTAAAACTGAGAAAGTGCATTTAAAGAAGAGTTAAGCAGAAACAAAAGCTAAGAGAAAGAGGTGGTGCTGAAGTCAAGTCAATATGCATTATTAAATGCTGACTATGTGTCAAATGTTGTGCTGGGCACTGGGGATACAAATACAAAGAAAGACAAAAATCCAGCCTCCTGCTCCTAAAAGGCTCACAGTCTAATGAGGGAGCCATCCTGCAAGGAACAAATACAACCATATTCGTACAGAAGAAATTGGAGAAAATCTCAGAGGAGGCACTAAAATTTAGGAGGCCTGAGAAAGCCTTCTTGCAAAAAGTGGAACTTTAACTGAGATTGAAGAAAGCCAGGTAAATCGAGAGGCAAATATGAGGAGGAAGAGTATTGCAGGCATAGGAAGGTTGTATGTTGGTCCTTCATTTTCCAGGAGGATCATAGC
>JAQQSU010000092.1:47002-60172 GCA_028627135.1 Pseudochirops cupreus
CCATCCCTTGACTCACTTCTTAAAGAGACCTATTCTCTAAATGGGCATTACTTCACTCTAAGTGAGTACCTGAAAAGGCCTTAATCTAAAAAGGCCAGGGTCTCCCATTGCCTCCTGGTTCATCTCCAGTCATCCTGATGATATCTGGTCACTGGACCCAGATGGTTCTGGAGGAGAAAGTGAGGCTGGTGACCTTGCACAGCCCTCCCTCACTCAAATCAAAGTCAACTGCAAGCATAGTAAATATTTAGTGAAAATATCCAGAGTTGGCAGCTAAAATTGCAAAAGCAGAGCTGGAGGGCACTATTCTGAAAAGCAGACCACTCCAAATTCGTTTTACTACTCATGGAGCTGCCTTAACTGTCAAGAACCTTTCACTTGAGGTTTCTAATAAGCTTCTAGAGCAAGCATTTTCTCAATTTGGTCCTGTGGAGAAAGCTGTTGTAGTAGTGGGTGATCGTGGACGAGCAACAGGAAAAGGTTTTGTAGAATTTGCTACAAAACCTCCAGCACAAAAGGCCCTGGAAAGATGTGGTGATGGAGCATTCTTGCTAACGACAACACGTTGGCCAGTCATTGTGGAGCCTATGGAACAGTTTGGTGATGAAGATGGACTACCAGAGAAACTAATGCAAAAGACACAACAGTATCATAAGGAAAGAGAAGAGCCTCTCCAGTTTGCTCAACCTGGGACATTTGAATTTGAGTATGTGTCATGATGGAAGGTGCTGGATGAAATGGAAAAACAGCAGCAGGAGCAGGTTGACAGAAACATCAGAGAAGCCAAAGAGAAACTAGAGGCAGAAATGGAAGCTGCTAGACATGAACATCAGTTAATGCTGATGAGGCGAGATCTTATGAGGCGCCAGGAAGAACTGATACATTTGGAAGAACTTTGAAATCAAGAGCTTCAGAAAAGCAAACAAATACAGATGAGACATGAAGAAGAGATGATGCATCATAGAGAACAAGAAGAACTTAGAATACAGCAAGAAGGATTTAAACCAAACTACTTGGAAAATAGAGAACAGGAAATGAGAATGGGTGATTTGGGTCCCCGTGGAGCAATGAACATGGGAGATGTGTTTAGCCCAGCACCTGCTGTTAACCAAGGTTCTCCTCCAATGATGGGTATGAATATGAACAACAGAGGAACTATACCTGGCCCACCTCTGGGTCCGGGTCCTGCCTTGGGACCAGAAGGAGCTACAAATATGGGAACTCCAATGATACCAGATAATGGAGCAATGCATAGTGATAGATTTTCCCAAGGACCACCATCTCAGATGGGTTCACCTATGGGAAGTAGAACAGGTACTGAAACCCCTCAGACACCAATGAGTGGTATAGGTCCTGTAAGTGGTGGTCCTGGTGGCTTTGGTAGAGGAAGCCAAGGGGGAAACTTTGAAGGACCTAACAAACATTGCAGATACTAAAGAATCTTTCAGTCCTTGCAATTTAGAGAGAAGAAAATTTAGTGGTATGCCTTTATAATTTTACTTGTTTTCTGAAAGAAATGGTTTTATTGTTAATGTAGTCTTTTCAAAGTTTCTTTTGTAAAACCTGAAGTTTTTGTATTTTTTTTCTTTAGTCGTTCATAAGCTTTGTAGTCTAGAGTGGAAATGATGATGCTCATCATTGTGAAAGTCAAATGTGTTTGTGATTTTAGCTAAACATAAACATGCGATCACACTGTAACACGTGCAGATACTTGATCTCGATAAAGAAATCACTTTGAATAATTTGAAATATTTAAAAAAATAAAATAAAATAAAAACAGAGGGTTTTAAATTCAATTCTGAAGGTAATAGGAATCCACTGGAATTTATTGAATGGGAGGAGGGGAGAAGATAGTAAGACCTGTGTTTTCAATTGACAGCTCTGTGGTGAATGTACAGGAACATGGAGGTTTATGGCAAGGGAACCAATTGGCAGGCCATTGCAGTAGTCTAGGCACAAGGTGATGAGGGCTTGCACCAGGGTGGTGGCAGTGTCAAAGGAGAGAAAGGGGAGTTTATGAAAGACACCCTAAAAGCAGAAACACAAGGCTTATCAACTGATTGGATATGGGAGAGATTGTAGGAGCATGAGGATAGCTAGGTTTCAAACCTGAGTGACCAGGAGGATGTGCTTAAACAGTGAGGTCACAAATGTAGACTTTGCAAGTACAGCTGAACAGTTTCTATATTTCATGTTAAAACCTACACAAAGATGATTTTTTTTCTTCTCTCTGCTGGGAGACTGATTAGGTGAAAGACAGACATTCATTAGGTGATCAAGAACTTTTGATCTCCAAAGTCATCAAGACAGGGGAAGTAATATTTGTTCTCCTCACTGGCAGGAAACAGCTACCAGCTAATGCATCACAGAGGACAAAAATAAATTCTTTTTGTTTTGCCAGTTTTACTATTTCTTATTCCTATAAAGACATCTTAGTTCATTTATCAGAATTTATGTGTATATATATATACATCCATATATAATTATATATGGATGTATATATATATAGTATATGTATACATACGTACGGATATGTGTGTATATACACATGCACACACATGTACTTATGTGTATATGTATAGCATTGCCAAAAGGATAGTCAATCAATAATCTTGCTATGCGGTAAGCAAGGGATTTGCAAAGAAAAGCAGAAACAGTTGCTGATGCCAAGGCACTCACATGTCCCTGGGTAAGAGATCACGTAAGTAATCAGGTATATTAGAAGATACATAGAGGGAGACGGAAGATAATATGAGAGAAGAAGGCACAGTACTGAATAGGAGGAAGAGATGGGACTAGATTGCATTTAGGAAAACTGTACAATGTTTTCAAAGGCTCCAAACCCTTCCCTAAGGATGACTGAGGGAGCATCACCATAACTCTGCCCATTATATTCTAGGGCTATGAATCATGGAACACCACAAGTTCAGGAACCATTACCTAAGGTCAATGGAAAAGAAAAGGTCTCAGAACAGAATCTTGAGGAACATTCACAGTTAGGAAGAATGAGGTAGATAAAAAAGTTAGCAAAGGAAACAGAGGAAGCAGTCAGACAAGTAGAAAGTGGAACAGGAGAAATCAGTGTGAAAGAAAGAGAGAAAAGGAGGGAGGGAGGAAGGAAGCAAAGAAGGAAGGAAGGAAGGAAGGGAGGGAGGGAGGGATAAAAAATGAAAGTAGTGCAAAGTGTCAAATGCAAATGATATATCAAGGAGTATTAGGACTAAGAAGCAACCATAAAATTTGGCAATTAAGATTTCATTGGTCCCTACAACTCTGAGATCACATGCTGTTTATGATTCATTTGCCTATAGAAAATATGTTGAGCTCTTTCATGAAAACAAATTGCCATAGAAAATGAATAAAGGAGTCACAAAAGACATGAATAACATCTATTTTTTAACAAAAAAATCTGGTTTCTCCTGCTGTTTGCCCATACTGATTTCTCCTAAACTTGCCAATCGTTCATTTTCGTGGTGACAGTGTGTCAGTTAATGGCACCACTTGTGCTGCTAGGTATTCAGAAACACACACATATCCAGGGGAAGTGCCTCTGACTTCAAGAAGCTTATGTTGAAGAAGTGGATGTTCATAGGAATATACATGCAAGTATATAACAAAGTCAAATTGTTTGGGGGAGGAGCAAGGGCCAACAATTAGAGGAATCAGTAAGGACCTCTTCTTAAAGGAAGTGGAAATTAAACTAAATGCTGAAAGGATTCCTGCATTCCAAAAGTCAGGGATGAGTAGGGAGGGCATTCCTTGCACGTGAGACAGACTCACATGGAGGCTGGAGATGAAACGTCACACGGAAACAATTTGAAGTGGTGAAATTATGAAGTAAAAGGTGCTCAAGGAGAACGACCCCCATGTTTTAGTGTTATAGGAGACAAAATCACGGTCATTATTAATGCTATTATTAATAATTATAGTAACACATTTGTGTTCTCCTAACCTATCAATGAGTCGAAACTTCAGACAAGTTAAGGTGGTACACTGGAATTTAAATAGATAATGACATTCACTCCATTCATGCAGGTCACAACCCATTTGCACTGAAACACCTTTTCTTATTCTATTCAAGTTTTCCCATTCATTCCCCAATGAATCGGAGATGTAACCTTTTTTCTGAATCTTGTTGACCATACGCTGTCAGTCATTTTCACTACATAAGTAACCTGCTACATTTTCTGTTCAGAATATCCTTCGTAATGTCCTTCACGTGACTAAGACAGCCTAATAAAAACATGGTTTGGGAAAACATGATCTTCTGCCATGGTAAGAAACAAATTATTCAGCCTTCCCTCTCCAAGTCAAGACAGTAATGTCTAGGTTTAAAGCCTATGTATCATCCTTGGCTTCTCTCTCTCAACCCCTAGAACTAATCTGCTGCCAAGTGCAGTCAATTTTCCCTTTGTACCACTCATATATAACCCCACCCTCTCCTCTGATATTAACACCACCCTGGTGCAAACTCATGCTTGAATTATTGCAGTACCCTGCTGGTTGGTCTCCCTAACTTAAGTCTCTCCTCACTCCAGTCCATCTCCCACTCATCTGTCAAATTGTTCTAACAAAATTAATTAACAAGTATGACCTTGTCACCCACTAATCGATAAAGTCCAGTGCCTCCCTATCACAGCTAGGTTGAAATATAAATGCCATGTCAGTGCAAGATTGTTTTGTCTTACTTCTATAGCTATTGGGCTAAGAAGATATTTATATATCAACCATAAGAAAACAGTTTGCCTCTTAGTCATTGCATTCTGATTTCCCTTAGTTTATTGTTGCTTTCTCTCCATAAGAAGATTAGAACCTACCGATATTTTTAGTTCTATGTTAGATGAAACTGGCATTTAAATAGGAAAGATCCTGGTAAAATGAGTAATTCATATAATTAGCTATCTTTGTGTGTCGATAATATAATTCTAAAGGGCAGGAATTATATCTTTGGTACAGTCTACATTACCTAATATTTTACTTTATTTTAATATTCAGCAGGCATATCAGGGGATTAGTAAAAAAAAAAAAAAGATTCAAAAATTCCTTCCAAATTGCAAGAATAAAAATGTTCCTTTAGAAAATGCCAGGGAGGGAGGAAGGGAACTAAATGGAGATATTTATTAAAATATGCTGTAAACAGCAAGCTACTTCTGTAAAGTTTTACTTGTTTAGTTGGAAAAAAATCTATTTCGTAAATTATACTTTATGTTGATACTTTGATGGTTCATAGTGTCATCTCTGTAGCCTTTGACAGTGTTAATCACCCTTAACTCCTTGATGGCCTCTTCCCTCTAAAGGTTTCTATGACACCACTCTATCCTGGCTCTCCTTCTACCTGTCTAACCACTTTTTTTTTCCAGTTGCCTTTACTGGATTGCTGTCAGATCCTACATATTAATGGGCTCTATCGCAATCTTTCTTTTCTTTTTGCTCAATGCTATTTTGCTTGGTGATTTCATCAGCCACCAGTGGTTTTGATTATCATCTCTAGGCTGATGATTCTCATTTCTCCTTATCCAGCCCTAGCCTCTCTCCTAACCTCCAGACTCATCTCCATCTTCCTTTTAGATATGTTGAGGACACTATAATCCTCCCAGTCCTCCAGACTCACACCCTAGGTATCATTATCAATTCCTCATTGTCTCTCATCCTGTATATTTAATCTGTTGTCAAGACTTATCACTCTCACGTTTGCAACATCTGTCAAATATTTTCTGGTAAAGGCTCTCATTTCCTCATGGCTAAAGTATTGCAATAGACTGCTGGTGGATCTGTCTGCCTCAAGTCCCTCTCTACTCATATTCATCTTCCAATTAGTGGTCAAAATGATTTTGCTGAAGTTCAAGTCAGACCATGTCACATACACACACACACACACACACACACACACACACACACACACACTCAATAAACTCCAGTGTCTTGCTGTCACTTCCAGAATCAAATACATAATTCCCTGTTTTGCTTTTAAAGCCCTTCTTAACTTAGTCTCTCTCTTGTTTTCCTAGTCTTCATATACTTTACTTCCTGTCATGTGTTCTGGGATCTAATGAAAGTGACCTCTTTGCTGTTCCTTTACAAGATACCCTATCCCCCAATTTTAGGTGTTCTCACTGGTTGTCCCCAATACCTGTAATATTCTGCCTCCTTGTCCCTATCTTCTAGTTTCCTTCCCTTCCTTGAAATTCCAGCTAAAATCCTACCTTCTGCAAGAAACCTTTCCTGATACTTCTTAGTGCTATTGATTATCTTCTATAGAGATCCATCCTTTGTTACAAAGAATTAGGGGGAAAGTGAAATAAAAGCAGTTCCCCAAATATCACTAACCATTTTCTTATATTTTGTGCAAAAAGGAAGAGACGGGCATTCTCACATTTCTTCTTTAGGGCCTGGCTTGGCCACTGTAACTAAATAGAGCTTAGTTTAAATTTGTTTTCATTTCTATCCATTTGGAACATCATAATCATTATGTGTGCTATTTTCTCGATTTACTTAGCTCAGTGTGGATTGATTCATATAAATCTTATGCTTCTCTCTATTCTTCATATTTATTGTTTCTTGCAGCACAATAATTTTACATAACTTTCATAAATCATAATTTTTAGCTATTCCTAAAATGCACATGTAGTAGGAAGAGCAAATATGGCAGAGGGAATTGAGCATTTCTGCTGAGTTCTCCCAACCCAACCTTCTTAACAACTCTTTTAAAAGTACATCAAATCAAATTCTGAGTGAGAAAAAATTAAAAAGTCACAGTGACTGATTATTTTTCAGTCCAGGGTAGTCTAAAAGGAGAGAAAAAAAGTTTGTAAACACAGGCATTGAAGACAGCCAGGAGCACATCATGGTAGAAACACTATCAGATTGTGACCTGGAAGTCACACAACAACAGTAATGAAAGCAGCAGTCATGGATGTACCAGAAATAGTCAGGTCCTAAGGAAAGTAAGGGAATTAAATGTCTGTTCAGAAAGATATTACAGAGGACTCTTGTGCTATCACTAATATATGACCAGGTGCCATTTGGCAGATCCTTTACCCATTACCCAGTTCTGGCTTACAATTACAGGGTGGACAGGTGTGATTATGATCTGTGGTCAGAAGAGAACAGAGCTCCTAACTGGGTAAGGACAAGAGCGCAGATCAGGAGGATATTATGATCAGAACTCTATAGAACTAAAGAAAGAGATTAAAAATGAAAAAAAAACCTTTTAAAAATACAATTAAAAAGTTAAGAAAAAATTAGAAAAGAAATGAGAGCAATGCAAGAAAATTTGAAAATAGAATTAACAGTTGGGTAAAAAAAATAGTACAAAAGTCTTACAGAAGAAAATAATTCCTTAAAAATTAGAATTGGTAAAGTGTATGTTAATGACTTCATGTGACATCAAGAAACAATAAAACAAAAATAAATTAATAAAAAAAAGAAGAAAGCACAAAATGTCTCATCAGAAAAACAATTGATCTGAAAAATAGATTGAGGAGAGATCGTTTAAAAATTTTTGGATTACCTGGGAGCCATGATTTAAAAATGAAATACTCTAAACAACATATTTCAATATAAAACTGTGTAGATATCATTGAACCAGGGTGAAAAGTCAAAATTGAAAGAATCAACCAATCATCTCCTAAAGGAGATCTCAAAATGAAAACTCCCAGGAATATTATAGCCAAACTCTAAAGTTCCTAGGTCAAGGAGAAAATACTATAAGCAGTCCAAAAAGAAACCATTCAAACATCATAGAGCCACAGTCATGACCACACATTATTTAGCAGTAAGCACTATAAGGAGCACTGTAAAGTGTAAAGTACATATATATGTACACTATAAAGCACTGTAAAGCACTGTAAAGTAGAGGGTTTGGAATATGATATTCCAGAAGTCTAGGAAGCTAGGATTACAACTAAGAATAACTTGTTCGGTAAATCTGAGTAAAATCCTACAGTGAAAAATAGAATTTTAATAAAATAGTATTTTAAGCATTCCTAATGAAAAGATCAATTAAATAGAAAATTTGGCATTCTAACAAAAAAGAATGAAAGAAGATTTAATATTCTTGAAAGAATAATTTAAAAGCAAACATGAGGAGAAACCATAAGGGACTTAATAAGGTTAAGCTCTTTGCATTGCTATATAGGAAGATGAAACACATAACATTTGACAATGGAGTAGGGAAATAAAGGCAGCAGACTATGATTAAACCTAACTTTTACCTAAACTGGTTCAAGATATATAGGTATAGATACATATAAATATACATATATACATTTACATGCATACACATATGTGTGCATGCACACACACCTACTTAGGTATAGAAACTCATCTTATATGACAGGAAAACAGTAGGACAAGGAGCTAACAAAAAGTTGAATGGTAGAAAGAGAAAGGAAGAGTTAACAGAGTTTTGAAGAGGGGACAAGGTAAGAAAAAAGGATAAATAAAAGAGTATAGGATGGAGGGAAATGTGCAATTAGCAGTTATCACTGAATGTGAATGGAATAAACTCACCCATAAAACAAAAGCAGATAGCAAAATGTATTAGAAGTCAGAATCTAATAATATGTTATTTGTAAGAAAAACACTAGAAACAGGAAAAACATGCACAATATTAAAAACAAAGGGTTGGAGCACAATCTATTATGCCTCAGCTGATGTAAAAAAGGTAGGAATAGTAATAAGGATCTCAGAAAAAGCAAAAATAGAAATAGACCTAACTAAAAGAGATATTCAAGGAAAACTACATTTTGTTAAAAGGTGCCATAGACAATCAAGTAATATCAATATCAAATATAAAAGCACAAAATGTCATAAAGTTAATTGAGTTATAGGAGGAAATAGGCAATAAAACTATACAAGTGAGGGACCTCGATTTACCCCCTATCAAACCCATATCTAAATAAATCTAAACATAATGCAGATAAGAAAGATCTTTAGATGAAGAGAATTTTGGGGGGGAAATTATATGATAGATCTTTCAAAAACATTAAAGAGTATACTTTTTTCTTAAAAAATATAAATTATCCAGATTAACAGAAGATGAAATTGGATTCTTAAATAATCTTATCTTAATGAAAGAAATTAGACAAGCCATAAATGAGCTCTCCAATGAAAAAAATGCAAATGGATTTACAAGCATATTCAATCAAATATTTAAAGAAAAATTAATTCCAATATTATATATATATTGTATGGAAGAATAGATAAAGAATGAGTCCTACCAGGTTCTTTTTATGATCAGGAGAGCAAAAACAGAGAAAGAAAACTATAGACTAATTTCTCTAATTAATATTGATACAAAAATTTAAGTAAAATACTACTAAAGAGACTACATAAATACATGGCAAAAATCATACACTATGGACAGGTGGAATTTATACCAGAAAATCATGGCTAGTTCAATATTAGGAAAACTATTGGCACAATTTATCATTTCAACAACAAAAACAACAAAAATCATATAATTATACCAAAAGATTCAGAAAAAAAGACTTTTGACAAAATAAAATATGTATTCCTACTAAAAATACTAGAGAGTGTTGGAATAAATTGAGCTTATCCTAAAAATAATAAGAATTTGAAATCGGGAGCAAACTTTATCTGTAAGGGGGATTGTTATTTAGTATTGTACTAGATAATGTAAGGTATGACAATAAGAAAAAAGAAACTAAAACAATAAACATAGCCAATGAGGAAACAAAATTATTATTTTTGTAGACGATATGAAAATATACTTAGATGATTCTTGAGAGTAAACAAAAAAGCTTGCCAAAACATTTAACAACTTCAGCAAAGTTTCAAGATATAAAATAAACCTACAAAAGTCATTGATATTTCTATATATTATCAATAAAACCCTGCAGGAAGAGATAGGATGAGAATTCCCACGTAAAATAACTGCAGACAGTATAAAATACTTGGAAGTCTGCCTATGAAGACACATATTAGGAACTACATTAGCATAATTACAGAACACTTTTCATGCAAATAAAGTCAAATCTAAACAACTGGAGAAATGTTAATTGCTCATGGGTAGGCCAAGCCAATACAATTTAAAAAGAAAAATACTACCTCAATTAATTAACTCATGCAGCACCATACCAACCAACCTACCCAATAATGATTTTGTAGAGCTAAAAAAAAATACAAAGTAAAATGTATCATTTTTGGTTACATTGAATTTAAAAAGTTTTGCACAAGCAAAAGCAATGCAGTCAAAATTAAAAGATAACCAGGAAACTTGGGGAAAACTTACAGCAAATGACTCCGATAAAGGTTCTCAAATGAACTGAGCCAAATTTATAAAAATGAGAGCCATTTTTTAATTGATAAGTCATCAAAAGTTATGAACAGGAAGTTTTTAGGAGAAGAAAAACTTTCCATAGTCTTATGAAAAATGTTCTAAATCAGTAAAAATGGAGAAACACAAATTAAATCAACTTTGAGGTACTACATTGCATTGATAAGATTCGTTAACATGACAGAAAAGGAAAATGACTAATGCTGGAAGAGATATGGAGAATAGGCAACCAATGGTGTTTGGTAACTATCAATGGTTAATAGTGGAGCTGTGAACTGGTCCATCCATTCTAGAGAACAATTTGGAATTTTATAGACCAAAGGTTTATAGAACTGTCCATACTCTTTGACCCAATAATACCAGTACTGGGCCTGTATACCAAAGGTATCAAAGAAAAGGGAAAAGTATCTATATATACAAAAATATTTATAACACCTCTTTTTGTGATAACAAAATATTGGAAACCAAGAGGATACCCATCAATTAGGTAATAGCTAAGCAATTTGTGGCAAATGATTGTAATGGAAGACTATCTTACTATAAGAAATGATGAAGGGGATGATTTCAGAAAAACCTGAGAAGCCTTATTTAAGCTGATGCGAGGTGAAGTGAGCAGAACTAGAAGAGATTACACAATAACAGCAATATTCTGATAACAATTAACTTTGAAAGACATAGCTACTTTGATGAAAAAATGCTATTAACATCAAGAGAAAGAATTGATGATTCTGAATAAAGATTGAAGTAGATTTTTTTCACTTTATTTTTCTTGCTTTCTTCATGACTAATGTGAGAAAATATGCATATAGATTATTTTATGTCTCTGCTGCCTCAAAAAGCATTGTTTTAAATAATTTTAATTTATATGCCCTTCTTTTCATCTTTGACTTCCTTGGGACATACGGCTAGCAATAGAACCTCTGGGTCAAAAAAAAAATAAAAACAAAAAAAAAGGGTATGGTATACAATTGCAACAAGGTCACAGTGAATGATTTGATCAAGTATTTGAACATCAGAAATAGGAAGTAGATAAGAGAAATGTCACCAGCACAGCCAGTAATAATTTTATATGGAAGTGTAATCATTGTAACTTAACTACCACAACAAGACTAAAGGAGCCCAGAAAGTACGTCAGTTAGCTAACTTCTAAATTTTTTGGCAAATGGAGAGCTGACAGGAAAAAAGCAATAGTGGGTTAGCATATGCTTGTTTGTAAAATCTTACAAATTATGGACAATTATGAACAGCATTACCCCCAGGAAGCAAAGAGAAACAGTAAAGGGAAAATCAGTATAAAGAAAGCTTGGCAAGCTATCTAACAATAGCAAGTCATCCCAAATGTATTCAAGTATGAAAAAGAAGATACCACTTCCAACAAAGATATCTTGCATTTATGCTTGATTCAGTCTTTTCTACAAACAGAAGAGGATTGGAAAATATTTGAAAAAAAAACTTTTTTATTAATTGCAGCAAAGCCACCCTACTGAAGCCCACACCACAGGAACATGGGCAGAACACGAGAGTGCGGGAATGATGAGACATGAGCCAGGCAGTATGTTTATTTATCTGAGGGTAAGGGTTTATATACTAATAGGAAAAGTGATTACATCTGGTATTCTACCTCCTAGTCCTTTATTCCATTGTGTGCACCTGTGATCACTTCTCTGATAATCATGGCCTGTTCCCTTGATAATCAAGGAAAGATGGTGAGCCAATCACCCTGAGCAACAATGAGCCCTCAGGAGGAGCAGGGCCTAGGGAAATCCTGACCCAGACCCTACTCATGACCAAACTGGCTCAGAACTGGCCCTCTACACCATACATGAAGGCTAATATCATGGTGCCAGGAATAGTTATATAAAAAGTAGAAATGACTTTAAGTAGAACAAAGGTGTATTAGATCAAGTGTATAGAGAGAAGAAATGTTCTGGAAGTGATACAATGGGAATTTAGCATCTGAAATACAAAATATCTGAAGGACATGTGTGTGAGTATGGGAGAGGATTCCAAAGGCATGGGAGAATAATAAGAACTAACATCTATATAGAGCCTGCAATGTGCCAGGGACTGTGTTAAATGCTTCACAATTGTGTCATTTGATTCTTACAATAACCCTGGGAGTTAGTTCTCCTTTCACAGATGAGGAAACTGAGACCAAGTAGCTTTCCTAGGGTCACACAACTAGTACGCATCTGAAGGTATATGTAATCTCAGATATTCCTGACTCCAGTCTCACCACTCTATTCACTGTACCACCTAGCTGCCTGGGGAAAAAAAGGAAAAATATTTTATTAATAACCAAAAAAGTGACTAAAAGAACCTAAGTACCTACCAATTTATATACCTATTCCTCCAACCATAAAAAATCTTTAGGATACTCCATCTTAAAAAAACTATGGATATCTCCTTAGCAGAGGTCATTTCATTTCACATATGAGTAGAAAATAGTGATTCTTAAGTATTTATTTGGAATTAATAATGGAAACTAGGAAGATCTTTAGATCTCAAATTAAACTCAAAGCCTATGGGAAAAGTGAGTGAAAATCAATTTCTTATATAACCCAAATGATGTTCACATGCTGAATTTCAAATCTGTGTTTAAATCCTCTCTCTTCCATAAGCTTTTTGTGTAACCTTGATGAAAAAAACAATTTTTGAGCCTTAGTTTCCTCATCTGTGAAAGAAGGTATTTTACTAGAAAACCTATAAAATTCATTGCAGCTGGCCCTGGCCTCAGTCGACATACTCAGAGGCCACAGCTCACTAAGTCAACAACCAAACTCCTACCTCCCAGCCTGAGAAACTCACCCCAGAAGCAGATATCCACTCTAAAAATACAGGATATAGGCAACCACAATGGGGAAGAAGGA